>WITN01001287.1:0-20958 GCA_015025155.1 Lactarius quietus
TAGACTCGCAGTGACTTTGGTCTCTGTTGCAATCATCCTGTCGTTTACAGTCATGGAATTCCTCGACTACCGGCGTGTCAACATCGATACCTCGGTCGTTGTCGACCGAAGCAGGGGCGAAAAGTTGACCGTACATCTTAATGTGACTTACCCAAGAGTACCATGCTACCGTGCGTGCACCATGCACTATTCCTCCCGCCGCCGCCATTCTAACGACCAGTTGGCACAGTATTGTCTCTCGACGTAATTGATATTTCTGGCGAGCTCCAGCGCGATATCACACACAACGTCGTCAAAACCCGTCTCACAGACGCCGGAGTGGTCGTCCCAGGCTCGCAGGTCGCCGAGCTTCGCAACGACATTGACAAGCTAAACGAGCAACGCGCAGACGGATACTGTGGTTCTTGCTATGGCGGAGAACCCCCCGAGGCCGGGTGTTGTAATTCGTGCGATTCCGTCCGGGAGGCGTATGTCCGGAAGGGTTGGAGTTTTGGTAACCCTAGTGCGATTGAGCAGGTACGGACTTCTCACTCCACCGTGTGCAGACTCTGAGAGAGGCCCAAATAGTGCGTCGAGGAACACTGGTCCGAACACATCCGGGAGCAGTCGGCGGAAGGCTGCAACGTCGCCGGTCTCGTACGAGTTAACAAGGTCATCGGGAGCGTCCACATATCTCCAGGACGGTCCTTCCAATCGGCCCAGTCCCAGTTCTACGATCTCGTTCCATACTCAAAGACGATGGCAACCGCACGACTTTTCACATAACATCCACTACCTGTACTTCACCGCAGACGACGAGGCGGTCGCGTCCAAGGCGCAGGTTAGCAAAGAGATGCGCGAGCGTCTGGGTATCTATCAGAACCCTCTAGACGCGCACATCGCCAGGGTGCGTCGGTCTGTTTCGATTTGTGTCGCAATGGCTGATGCATGGCGTAGACGCCAAAAGCGCAGTACATGTTCCAGTACTTCCTGAAGGTCGTTTCCACCCAGTTCCGCACCCTGGACGGTCAGATCGTCAACTCGCACCAATATAGCGTCACGCACTTTGAGCGTGACCTTACCACCGGCCAAGCTGGCAACACAAACGAGGGTGTACAAGTACAACACGGTGTTGCAGGTGTGCCTGGTGAGTTGTCTTGGTATCGTTGGACTTCAGATCGGCGAGTGACTGATTTTTGATAACCGCACAGGCACCCTCTTCAACTATGAGATCTCACCTATCCTCGTTGCCCATCAAGAGACCCGCCAATCATTTGCGCACTTTTTGACATCGTGCGTCTTTCTTCGTGTCCTCTCCCATTTTCATTCCTGATGTAGAGCTTAGAACATGTGCCATTGTGGGTGGTGTGCTTACAGTGGCTTCTATCCTCGATAGCGCGCTCTTTGCAACACAACGTAGTTTCAAGAAAAACGCAGGGGCGAATGGACATGTCAATGGGAAGTTGATGTGAGCTCTCGTGATCGCGGCCTGTATTTATGACAGACGATTTGGATCGCATGAGTCTCCATGTACGACCATTTATGGCTTATTCACTCTTACTCGCGTATCCTATAATACTGCATGGAGTGTCCGCAATACCTTAGAATTCCTTCGTTCATGTAGCCCCAATTCGAGGACATGGTCCAGTTCGTAAAGGACAAACCAACATGCGACAGTACAAAATTAAATATAGAAATACAGGGGTGATGAATGTGAAGATCTGGGTCACTTTCGCCGTTTTGCTCTTGATATACTCCCAGAATTCGTGTCCGCGTTCCTTCGCTTCTGCGTTGACGGGTCCGTCGCTGGTGGGCGCGAAGCCGTGACATTAGTGACGCTCTTGGGACGAGGAGGTCTCGGGGTGTGGATTTCGTGTGGGAGGGGACGTTTTTGAGTATTACGCTGTCGAATGCAATGGCATCAGCGAGCGAATCGACAAGAGGGGAGTAGGGGGACGAACCTTGGCGTACATCATCAACTCGTCGTCTTCCTCGTCAGGCAGCTGGCGGATGTGATTTTTGCCCCACGGGACTGCCTTACCACCAGGCCCAGGAGACGAAGACGCTATCGCATTCTCGACCTCCTCTTCGTCCACGTACTCATCACCACCACCGCCGACAGCAACAGTCGATCGCGAGTCGCCGCCGCCGACAGAATCGCTCGCATCTGAGGGCACACGCCGACTTACCCGACGTGAGCTGGCGCTAGACTTGCGCCGCCCCACGGCGCGGGGCGTCGACGGTAACTGTCGTAGCATGGCGGAGCCCGTCCGCTCTGGCTCGAGGTCGTCCTGGTCCTCCTCTTTCACGGGGACTTCGATGAACGCGTGGACGCGGCGGACCACGCGCGAAAGCGGGGCTTTGGTGGATGGGTGGTGGATGGTGGGCTTGTTATCTACGAGAGCGTTAGATGAGGATGCGGACGCGCGCTTCGTGGCGGAAGACGTCGCTGACGAGTCGCCGCCTGCGCCGGGCATGATGGGCAGGGGCATGGGGCCGCGTTTCGGTGTGCTGTCCTGTGCGAGCGTGCTCTGTGGCGGGCGCCGTGGTAAGCGATGTCGAACGGACGATGAAGGGGCGCGCGGTGGGCGGACCTGCGAGGAGGGCGCGGAGAGCTGTTGGTTGAGGAGGCGCGTGTGCTCGGCGTCCACGCGCAGGAATTGGTCCTTCCAGGCTTTTATTTCTCCGCGAAGCGTCTCTTCGAGGCGCAGGCATTGGTCTTTCCATTGTTGCGCCTCCTGGCGCAGCTGGTTGACCAGTTCGGCTTGGTGGGTATTCTGTCGTGCGCACAGGGAAGGAAGTCGAGTTTAGATGGATTGGGTATCACGACTCAGCGAATGTGTACTTTACCACGACTGACGCTCTATCTGCCTGTGACGAGCGTAAGCAGAGTCTAACGCCAGTAGAGAGACGAAGCTACGTGCCTCAGACTTCCACTTGTCCACTTCTGCAACCCAGACCTGGGTTTGGTCCTTGAGATCTCTAAGCGCATCGTCGCGCTCGCGCCGAAGGGAACGGAGATCGTCCTCAACTTGGCTTAGCCTCGCACGCGTCCCTTGTTCGTAAGTGCGAAGCTGAAATGAGTGAATGACGGATCGGAGAGGAAGGTAGCCAGGCCTACAGCAGACACTGTCGCCTGGGAGAACTGTTTGAAGGCCTCCGCGACAAGGACGGATGGATCTGACATGAATTGGGGGTCGTCGTGGGTCGTCGGGGATGGCAGTGCGGAGAGCGTTGGTCGTGTCTGCGTCCGTTCGGGTCACGAGGCGCGTGCGTGACCATCACATGTCACCCATGTGTGTCTTCTCACTGAACATGAATACGACGAAAGTTAGCCAAAGTAACCTGCCTCACTTAAACTGTTGATGACGGACGGTGGTCGATCTGGGGCGATGACTGGATTAATGCTCGGCGTCAATCGTCTATCATGGATCTACTTCCGTTTCTTTTTAAAGTAGTAAGGATCCAAGGATACACGAGGCACCTTGATCCCATCTACATTGACGGGCTCGCAGTCCAGTCTCATCGCTGAACAGTCCATCAGACTACTGGCTGTTACTATTGTGTTATTATGTCACAGACTACCTCCACATCTACATCCTCGTCCAACTTCCGTACCATCTTTGTCGCAGCCCAACTCTTCCAGCGACATTCTTGCCATGACAAAGTGAACGAGTTTGATCAGTGCAGGAGTCACAACAAGAGACTATCGAATTGGTTGAACCCAACTATCAACGTCCTTTACGCGTTCTCCGCGACTCTTGGCGAAGGTGTTGGACTAGTGAATCTCAAACCATCAACTCGTCTTTAATCTGCCCCTCATCACTTTCGCAGATTTTCTCACCCGCAAAAGTAATATTTGCTGGTGCAGGTGTACTACTCTTGGTGGGTATTTTTCTAGGTTTGTGGGAGGATTGTCAACTTGACAACACCAATGTCCGTCAGGCCGCAAAGGATGTCGACGCTAGTCAAGAAACCCTTGCCGAACTCTTCGAGCGTATTGAGACCTTCTTCCGACGCCTTGAATCTTACACGGAAGTGCGACTAAATAACGCGATGTCTGACTTGATCGTGAAGATCATGGTTGAAGTCTTGAACATATTTGCGATTGCAACGAAGGATATGAAGCAGAGTCGAGCCAGTGTGTTGCTCTCTGGATATATATGAATGTAGGCTAATCTTTCCTCAGAAAAATTCATCAAGAACCTGCTGGGAAGAACGGATATGGAAGACGCGTTGAAGAGATTAGACCAATTGACGCAAGAGGAGGCTCGAATGGCAGCTGCGCAGATCCTAAGTCTCACAGATGCCATTGATAAAAAGGTAGTGGTCATCGGGAACAAACTGAAGGACGCGGGCGATAAGATGGATGTCATCATAAATGGTAGGCCTAACCTGTTGGCTACTCATCCATCCTACCCTGATTACGCGCATATTGGCTAGACGGAAAGGATGCAAAGTTGGTCCTCGAGCAAACATTGAACAGCGTAGATGACGTGAAATGTTTGTGACCAACGCTTTGCTGCTAGCTCCAGCGTTTCTAAACTGCTTGCAGGGAACCAATTGAGAGAGAGCCTTAGAAGATGGGTTAATCCGCCGGATCCATCCACGAATCACAACATCGCATGCGATATTCACCTTGGGGGAACAGCCGAGTGGTTCTTTCAAAACAGTGTCTTTGCGGAATGGAAGTCAACTAGCGCTCTCCTGTGGATCTACGGCAAACGTATGTGCTCCCTACTCTTCCCCGATCGACTCCTGATTCCCGTTTGCGTTCTTAGCCGGCTCAGGCAAGAGTATCCTTTGGTTCGTCGTCGCTCATCATTCCATATACGACTCGATGAACTTACGTTACTAGCTCCGCCATCATCCAAGACATCGTAACCCTACGCGAGGCCGGGTCAGCCCTTCTAGCGTACTTCTATTTCGATTTCAGGGACCTTGATAAGCAACATCGCCGCAACCTCCTCCCCTCCCTTCTCATCCAGCTCTCAGCTCAGTCTCGTCCTTGTCACGACATCCTCTCTCGTCTTTATTCTGCATACGACAGTGGTTCACAAAAGCCCAGCGACAGTGTAATGATACGATGTCTCAAAGACATGCTCACGATCCCCAATCCACGGCCTGTTTACATTATCCTTGACGCGCTCGACGAGTGTCCAAACTGGCCTGGAATCCCTTCGCCTCGTGAACAAGTCCTTGCGCTTGTCAAAGAGCTCGTTGACCTTGACCTGCCGCATCTTCATATATCCGTCACCAGCCGTCCGGAATTCGATATTCAGCTACTCTAGAGCCTTTGGCACATCACCGGGTATCCCTACATGATGAAAGCGGGCAAAAGAAAGATATCGTCAACTACATCAATTCTGTCGTATACTCTGACTCGGAGACAATGATGAAAAGATGGCGAGAGGATGAAAAGAAAATAGTTGTCGAAACGCTCTCTGACAAGGCGGACGGCATGTGAGGTTATTTTGTCCAAACCCAGTGATACCTGCTCATGGTTAGGATTAGGTTTCGATGGGTTTTCTGTCAGCTAAATGTGCTTCGACATTGTCTCCCATCGAGTTTGCGACACACGCTAGAAGAACTTCCGGAGTCCCTTGATGAGACATATGAGCGGATCATGGTAGATATCAAGAAGGCAAACAGAAAGCAAGCCTATCGTATGCTACAATGCCTCACGGTTGCCATTCGACCTCTTTCTGTTGCAAAGCTTGCAGAACTCCTCGCATTCGAATTTGACGCATCGAAGGGAGGGATTCCAAAGCTGAACGCGGACTGGCGGTGGGAAGATCATGAACAAGCCGTATTTTCAACATGCTCAAGTCTAATCGCCATTGTCCAGACCGACGGTCCGCCAGTTGTCCAGTTTTCACACTTTTCGGTGAAAGAGTTTTTGCTGTCGGATCGCCTCGCCACGTCGACGAAAGACATTTCCCAGTACCGCATTGTCCCCGAAGACGCCAACACGGTGATCGCCCAGGCTTGTCTTGGCGTCCTACTCCAAGATCCCGTTGATGAAAACAACGCCGACTGCACTTCTCTGGTTCCATACGCTGCTGAGCACTGGGTAACTCACGCGCAAGTCGAGAATGTTGCCCCACGCATCCGCGAAGGGATGCAATATTCTTTGACCCAGACAAGCCGTACTTCACAGCATGGGTTCGGTTACACAAAATCGACTACGAATTCACTCCCGATGACATCCAGGACAAGATACAACCTCAGGCGGCGCCATTATACCATGCTGCCTTTTGTGGATTCAATGACATAGCTACAACCCTTGCTGCCGAAACACCGCAGTATGCAAGTGCGATAGGTGGCGGTGGCGGGACTGCAATGCACGCGGCGTCATGTCGGGGCCACGTCCACGTTGTTCGGTCACCGATTCAGTGCGGCGTGGGTGTAGATGTCCGAGGTATATGGAACTGGACACCATTGCATGCTGCATCAGCGTGGGGATTTGTTGACGTTGCGCAGTGCCTACTCGAACACGGCGCAGATGTAGATTCAAAATGCAAGAACTGGGTCACCCCACTTTCTATTGCGGCAGCGTGTGGTCACTTTGACATTGTCCGTGTGTTACTTCATCATCATGCGGATGTCAACTCCCAGAACGTTGAAGGTTGGACCCCATTACACAGAGCATCATTCAAGGATCTCGCCAGGAGTGACCATTTCCACATAGTGAGACTACTACTGGAGCATGGAGCTAATCCGAATGCGCGGGATCATGACCAGAGGACCCCATTGCATTTGGTGCCATCTTCGCAGCTCGAAATCGCACGTATTTTGTTGGAGCATGGCGCAGACGTAGACGCGGAGGACATGGAGGGACATACCCCATATCGGGCAGCGTGGTTGGAAAGACGTGACAAGATCGCGCAGTTGCTTTCGAAGTATCGTAAGTGAGCACACACCTACAGTTTCGCGAACTCGGATACGTTGACTACTACACTTCGCTTTGTTTCTTGTCCTCTTTGCTAGTCTGCTCGATTTATCTTACTTATACCAGCCCCAGCATAGACGTTTGATTTTAACGTCTCACAGATTATCATTATGCCGTAAGATCGGTTCTGTTTTCTTTTTTGAATAAATTTATTCTTAACCAGCACCGTGGAAAGGTGGCCATGGCCATGCAGGCGTCATTTCTAGTGTTGATAGCGTGCATTGATACCTTGAAAAAAAAATAGATCGGATGCCGTAAAGAAGATTTCCTGCGCCAGACTTTCGTTTAGTCGGGCTTTCATTTTTGTCAGAGCTTCGAAAAAAGGTCACGTGAGCGTGCGGACGTCTGCGGATTTACAAAGACTCTCTTTCTGCCACTTGCAGTGACACCACCGTCATGGCTAACAATACAGTTTGGTGTCTTCTTATCAATTATGCGAAGGAACTCGATGGAGAACCCTTTCCAGTTGAGGTGTCTTCTGGAGACGACATCGATGACCTGAAGAACAAGGTCAAGTTGCAGAAAGAGCCCGACCTTGACGACATTCCTGCCGACCGCCTTGTCGTGTGGAAATGCGAGGACCGGAAGGTGATTCCCACTATGAGGCCCAAAGCATTGGCGAAGCTGTTAAAGGACATCGACTTTGAAGACGAAGACAAGGTCCTCGCTGCGGGAGAGAAGGTGACGTCTGACTTCGACGGTCAAATATTCGTCGTGCGAAAGATGGATGGTACATATTCATTGCAGCCATTTCATTAATATTAATGGAGCTTGGATTATTCCACTTCAACTGACTTTTCTCTCTGTCTAGATATCAAAGCGTCGTCTTGTGAGTGCTCCCTCCCTCCCCCTCCCTGACTGTCAACGCTTTCATGCTGACAAATTGTGTAATAAGCCATGAAACGTATAATCAACTGTCCTTCAGAGCAAAAACTCGAGCGCGAAATAGCCGGTCGTGAGTTCAAAACGACATTTTTCAGCTCCCTCCGCTCACTGTTCCTCAGTGTATCCTCGTAAGGATACTGTCGTTGCTATTTGGGAAAGATTGCGCGAATACCACTTCGTCTGGGTCAGTTGTCTGTGCATCAATATCTCGTTTCATAAGCTTATCACGCTTGGCAGGCGCGAGGGACTCCCTCGAGCGGAAAAACAGCTCTATCGTATTTGCTAGCTGTCCACGCCCAGTCGCAGCTTCCATCAGCGGAAGTGTTCCGATTCGGCGGTTGGTCAGATGAAGTTGCGTACGACGGATGGAGGACGTACTTGAAAGACAAGGGCTGGAAAGGCAAGCAGTCCAAGGCAGTATTCATTTTTGACGAAGGACAAGATACGTATAAGGACACAGCCCTCTGGAATGACTTCTTCAAGCCGATTGGGAGCAGAGATCCGACCTGCCCAAAGACCTATGCAATCGTTTTCGCGTCTTATGGGTGTGCGACGAGGTCCTTCGAAATCTCAACTGGATCTTGGTTCATTATTCCGGCAAAACAGAGGATCGGTTTACGAGCTATTGATCATGGTGATAGACTTCCCGCGGCCGGAATTCTTTTCACCAAGGAAGAGTTCGATGGTTACGTGGACCAGATATCTGGGAAAGAAGGGCCAATCTTCCATCATTCCTTTTTCCACCATCTTTTCGAGCTCACGGGGGGGCTTATCGGGGCAATAATCGACGTCAAGAGATTGGCCAAGTGTTCGGACGTACGTCCTGCCTTGCCACTCCCTAGGAACTGAGTACTCATTATCAGGATTTTCGTCGGATGACATCTGGGTACCGGACTAACGACTGGGATGCCTTCGAGAGAGCCTTTACCCCAGGCAAATTAGTGGATTTACTTCAAAATACCACGATGTTTGGGAGGGGTCTCCCGGCCGTCCAGTACCTCCAGGACCCGCAGACTGTCAATGCACTTTCGATCGTTGCCCAGAAATCTCATGTCCTAACAACGGAAGTGACGGAAGACATCAAAGAGCGTCTCATATTTTGTGCTCAGAAAGGGTGGCTTTTCAACAATGTCAGCGACGAGAACGAGACTGTGTGCTACTTCTTTGCATCGAAACTTCACCAGTGGTGTGTCCAGTGGAAGCTCTTCCTGGATGATAGATGGGCGGGGAATGTCAAAGAGGACAACATCGTCGACTTTACAAAAAAGGTTCTTCAGCGTCTCGACCCAAGAGCCTTCACAGGGCAGCGAGAAGTCAATGACTTGGGTGCAGTGCAGCGGACACCGGAGGCACAGTACCAGGACGAATTTTATCGCTGCTGCCATAATCTATGTGGTGGCTCGGCCGTTGTCTTCCCAGAGTTCGGAACGAAGCGAGGTCGAGTGGATTTCTACGTGAAATCACGGAAATGGGCGATCGAGCTTGTTCGTGACGGTGCTCAACTTCAGGAGCATGTCGATCATTTTCGAAATCCTTTGCGATATGCTGGGCTTCCTATTGACGATTTTCTGGTTTTGAACTGCTGCATGAGTAGACCCGAGAGTCCACATCCTAGTGAGTATCCAATACCTTTCCGAGTGTTCGATATTTTTCTCACCGAATGAAGATCTGGAGAATCTCTATCACGCTGTCTTCGCTTTCGCAGACGACTACAATTTAGTCGAGATTCTCGATTGCAAGCTAAATTTGGAAGGACAATTTAGATTGGTGAAACATTGAAGAAAGTCGTTACTTGTGTCTGGTTGTGTAACTACAATTGAAAGGTTTTAGTGGCGAGAAAAGAATAAATTTCGATGCTTGCGAGACTATACAGTACTAGGGATCGAGAAAGAGCCGCCCAAGCAGGTCCGGGCAATCTGCTATACAGTTTCAAATTTTCAAAACCGACTCCTTACAGCAGCACCCACATCATCGCTCGGTAATCGTGAAATAGTGACCCCTTCATGATTTCGAGGAAGCCAATTGTCATGTCAAAAAAAGAGAGAAGCCGGGACTGCCCCGCAGAAATCCAGGAAGGATGCGTGGTAAGCCTGGATCAAGAATCGAGCCGGCGACGTCTTCGAAGCCTCGAACTCGTTTCTTACTAGAGCTGTCACACCGGAGCATCGCTCAGTAGAGCTTTCTAGTACTGTGGTCGCCGATGCGGTCTCAGTGATGCCATGTGGTGAGATCGTGGGGTTCCGCCGCCAAAAGTGCGCCGCACGGCTCAGCACATTCTGTGCCTTCGACCCGTCTGCGCCACCCGCGAGCCTTCCCGCACACCCACACGGCGGTCACTTTCAGCTCTTCCTCAAGGCTGCGATCGTCCTCGCGAACTGGCTCAATTCCAAGATGTAACTGAAGAACATCAGCCGTCGTTGTCAACAAACGGTCTCGCACCCGCAGCACGAGAGAAATGGGGGGGAGGGGAAGACACGCACCACGCGACGAGACAGACACCACCCAAGGCGACGTGCCCGCGCTGAGCCCACAGCGAAAGCCGGACATCCGCATGCACTGTGGCACTCCAGCGCATGCACACCGCGGCAGCCGCAAATGCCGCGTACGCCAAGAGGCGGGCACAACGCGCCCGGGTCCAGTACGCGCATGATCGCCCGCTTACGGTGGGGCGTCGCGCGGGCAGCGCAGAACCTGCGTGTGAAGCGCCGAGCGTACAGTGCACGCACGGCCATGCTTACGCTGTTAGCCCACACGAGCGCAACATCGCCAGCGCCGAATATACGTGCCCCTGAGAAGGCGGTAGCGACGAGCGCGGCAGAGGCGGGGGCCATCATACGGCTCTGTGCGCGCAGGTCTGCGGGCGTGCATACGGACGCGAGGAACGCCTCGAGCACGCCATTATATGCTATCGCGGGTAGGTAGAACCGAAGCGCACGCAAGACGTGCGGCGCGGAAGTCTGCAGGTATCGCGGATGCAGCACAAGTGAGGTCGCCAGCGGCAGGTACGGCGGGCCGAAGACCAGCAGGAGCAGGAGGAAGTAAGTGAAAAGGAGGAGGGTTGACGGCAGTCTGCAGCGCTTCTTGGTCATTCTCCTGGGACGACGACGACGTCGAGGACAACGATTTGGAGAAGAAGACGGGTGAGATATCTTCGATGGGCTGGAACAGGCCGCGCGACGAGTGACCCTTTGCTCTATTAAAGATGCAAAAGCGACTGGGCAACGCCGTGACACACCATCATTGGATGCAACAGCATGCCCGCTTTGGTCTTCCAGCGGACTGAGGCTCGAACATAGAAGACTCGAATTCGTCCTCAGACGCCTTCCAGATTCCTAGGTGGATGGATCAACGCCCTGTATACAGCAGCAGGAGATGCCACATCGCATCTACCATTTATTTTTTTCTAGCCATGTGACTTACTTATGCTCTCTGGTTTATCCACAGGAAGGATTCAAAGAAAAATAAACCGAGACTCAATCATCTATCGCACCGCCCAAAGCAACCCCACCTCTTTGCTTTCTTCGGTGTGTGACCGGTCATACTGCTCCAGCGTGAACTTGAAGATATGCCAGCTCGCGCCGTTATGACTGATGTCCCTAGAACTCTTGCACAGCACTAGTAGTAATCCATGTATTTTAACAACGAGCTAGATAGCACTATCGTATCCCCCCTCCGAAAGCTTCAGTCCGTATCCGCTTCGTCTTTGCCCACGAACGAGTCAAACCATCTGAAAACTTCGTAATGCCACTTCAAACTGGAGGAGGGTAACATATCATTTGTACGGTCCACAGGACAAAACGAACAGGCAAACCTATTCCCGTGGTTCAAAACCCAGTGATTCTCATCGGGGAAGACAACCAATCGCGTTGGTATGCCTTGCCTACGATCGTGTTAGTCGCTCGATTAAGAGGTGTGAAAGGCTTTATACTCACTGCTTCAACGCATGGAATGCGCCAATCCCATCCGTCTCGGGTAAACGATAGTCTTTGCTACCGTGGATCACAAGTTGCGGCGTCGACCACTTGTGCACGAAGTTTACAGGGTTGAACCGTTCGAGTACCTCTTTCGTATCTTTATCCCAAGGCCGGCCGCCCCAGTCGTGAATGAACTATGTCCGAAGGTAATTGAAACCGCCCGCATAAGAGGTAGACCACCATCACTCACGAAGAAGAGCTCGTCGGTGGAGTAGCCATTATAAGCCGCGTCGAAAACTCCATCGTGGCACACAAGAGCCTTGAAATTGAACCCGTACTCTGGATGGCCCTGAATCCAGCTGTCCCACGAATAAGCGGAAAGCCACTGTTATATACAATGGTCCCTTACTTGATAGCGTAGCCACCCCAGCTCGCGCCAGCCGCGACGGCACGGTTCGGATCGATCTCGGGATACTTGTCTAGCGCGTACTTCCAGCCCTTCTGTAGGTCGACGAAGGGCTTCCCACCCCAATCCTTGGCAATAGCATCCACAAAGTCTATTGATAAGACTGAGAAGTAGCTTGGTGCCTTTATGGGGTGAGTAATCACCTTGACCAAAGGACGTGGAACCTGTCGGGTTGATCGCCACGACGAAGTACCCTTGGTGTGCGAATACGTTCGGGTTCCACCTTGTGGACCAGCGGTCATCCCATGCTCCCTGGGGACCTTGAATCCCCTTCAATATAGTCTGCTGAGTACGCGAGCGACGACGTACCTCCGTGAATGAACATTAAACCAGGCCACTTCTTCGTATCGCCCGCCTTCCACTCGTACGGCTTGATAACATAACCGTGCACTTTCTTCCCTTCAGCTCCCTCAAAGTAAAAGTCCTCTGGCGGTCGCAAAGTTTTGCCTGCAAGCGCATTCTCTGAAAACTTGGTGATCTGCTCGGGCGTCCCTTTCCATTCGAAGTTGTTATGAGCATTGGCGAGATCAATCTCGAGCTGGCGAAGTCCGCGAATGATGAACACGTCATTGGGACCCTGAAGGGAGGAACGGGAGAATATGAGCCTGCCGTTCGGTAGGATTTGGAGCGAAGTGACAGCGCCGCTGTGGGTGAGCGGCTGGGGAGTGGTATAGTTGGGTGGGAGAGATGGGTGAGTTGACGACTCATCAGGTGTCTCTGGAACAGGAAGGACAAAAAGCTTATTACGAGCATGATCTTCGGCAGTCAAATAGAGGTAGTTCGATTCCTGCGAGAACTACGAGAAAGTAAGTGAGGATCGATCCCAATGAATGAGGAGAATCCGAGCGGCTCACAGCAAGCTCATCGGCAGATCTGTCCCAAGGTTGAGTGAGCGTGAAGCGGACGTTCTTCTTCAGGTCGTAGATGACGATCTTGCCCCTGCATAGAACCATTGCTCACGAAGACAGCACCAGAGCCAGAAGTCGTGACAGACCTATCTGACTCATAACCGTCTTCGTCGAGTTCTATCCAGGCTATCTTGTTACCTTGCGCGTTGAACACGGGGTTACGCGTCGCGCCTTGTTTGCCCGAGGTCAGCTCGCGTGGCTTTTGGCTGCTGCCTGTCAGGTGGACGAGATATATCTATAACGTTCAGCTTTGGGAGGCAAATCCGTAAACGAAGCGAGAATTCGAAATTCTAACGTTCTGCTTCGTGTGCCAGGCTTCGGAGAGATCCGGGTCCTTTGCAGTGTACACGATATATTCATCGGACACGTCGTAATCGTTCGTGCCACCAAATGGCTCAACGGGTGTGTGCTGCTTGATCGTGAGCGTACAGGAAGGAAAGCGCCCGCTCGCGACATACGTGTCCGGTGCCGTGCAGCACGTTGGTGAACTGATCTCCAAAATGCCACTGGTCCTCAGCGTCCTTGGAAAGCCTGACGGTGAAGAGCGACGCTTTCTTCGGCCCCGTCCAAGTATCCCAGTGTCGCTCAAACGCATCGTCGTAAACGAGGGCAGTGTCACCGCGTTCATCCCATAGCTTGTCGTTCTCGGGAACCTTCGTCAGATCCCCGTCTTCATAAACATTGTCTGAAAATACGAGCAGGCCCGCCTTGTCCGCATAGCGGAAGCTGGAAGGAGACTCAGTTGGGAATTGGCCGAGTAGAACAGGCGAATCTGCGGTTGCGTTGAGAGAACTACTGGAACCGGTAACCCGTACAGAGATCGCGAAGAGGCTCGCAACCTTATTGTCATCGTCACCCTCTGAGACGACGAGACCGATAGTCCTCTCATCGAGCCAGAACGCCTCTCCCCCGTGGGCAAGAGGTACCTCAACTGGCTGGGCGGCAGATTCGAATGGCACGATGGAGATGGACTTGTAATTCCTGTCCAAAGGTTTAACGAGGTGCAGTTGCAGGACAGGGAATCTGATCTTACTTCTTGTCCGCGAAGGAGTATTTGGAGACGGGGACGAGGACAAGGTCCCCCGCAGCGTTTGCCGCGCCTGAACCTGGACGAGGAAGCTCAACTAGATCTTGGGGGGTAAACCTATCATTTCCCACTTTGAATGCAAATAATTTTGACATGTTGCACAATGGAGTGTTCACGACGGGAGGCGATATCAACCGGAGTTGTGTCGCAAACGCCAAGAAAGCGGCGCGGGGAAACCACCACATTTAAGAGAATTAGTTGATGATCCTGGATTTACAAGACATTGGTTATCTCATTCGCCTATCGCGTCATCATCGCCATCATCATCGCCATCGCCACCCTCATCCTCGCCTGCGTTTTCCACTTGTTCGTCAAAGTCCAGCTTCACCCCCGGGTCAGTTACCTCTTCCACTTCTCCAGTCGTAGAATCCCACCACGCATTCAGCCCCACTCGAAACTCGACCATTTTTTCACCGATCAGCTTGAGCAACTGTGCCTGCTCTGCCGTAAGCACCTTGCCCTTTTCACACAGCTTGTGCGGATTCTCCAAAGTCGGAATGCCCTTTCGCATGACCGTGGTCAAACCAAGTTTGCGCAGCTGAGGTTCTTCGTTGTGTGGGAATGGTTCGGGCGGGTCGGAGTGATGTTGCATGATCGGGCCCGCTGGGAGGATCACTGTCCTGTTTGCGCGATTACCAGACCGTGCAAAATCGGCTTGATGGAAGTCTTTGAACCACTCAATCACTTCTTGAGGCCCCGAGTTTGTGAATAACAGTCCGACTTGCCCTTTTATTTGCTAGACGATAGTGTGAATAAGCTATAATCGGATCGACCGTCTAAACGGCGGAATGCTCACTCTGGCTAACGGGGCCAAACCTGGCCGATGCTCCTCCTCCGGTGTCGTACCAAGTGCTTTGGCCATCAGTGCTCCTCGCCCGAAAAATAGACGCGCAGAGCTGCACAACGGGACGTAAGATCAGAACGGATAAACGATCCATCGGTAGCAAACGCACTCTCTCCAAAGCTTTCGGACTGTTTTGAGATGCGCATTGCGCATGTTACCAACTTCAAAAAGCCAGCAATATCTCCATTTTTCTACGTTCACCTGTAGCTATTCGAAGATTGATGTCTCAGAGATGTGATACCCGACGTTCGATGCATAGACGCACCTCAGATATCTGGGCTCCCTTGTGTTCCCGAGTCTTCTTTGAGACCTTAGTTAATGACACTAGAATGCCCCGAGTCCGTCAATGGTCATCACTGTCGTGTTTGTAGCGCAACTGACCGAGTTTTTGTCTCTTGGATTTTGGCATCGCGGGCGACAAGAAATTGAATTGAACGGCGCTATCCGGCAAAATTAGTTTGATCCTTATGCGCGACGTCCCTCAATCAGAGCTCAACAACCTTGAGGCGTTACTCCTCAACACCTCTGGCAATGTCCCGTTGCACAATCGCTTTAGAGCTCTCTTTACACTCAAGGCTCTCAAGAGCGATCAAGCCGTCCACATTATCTCAAAAGGTGAGATCGTGTCTTCAGCCAGTACTCATGACCAACGTTTATGCAGGATTCCGAGACCCCTCTACTCTCCTCAAACATGAGCTAGCTTATTGCTTAGGACAGATGAAGAATATAACGGCGCTGGGGACGCTCGAGACGGTTCTCACGAACAAGCAGGAAGACCCGATGGTCCGGCATGAGGTGAGTTCGTCCTGAGGGTGCGCCTCAGCGTGTTCATGTGCACAGGCAGCCGAAGCGATGGGTGCCATCTCCTCAGCATCATCTATTCCTATCCTTAAGAACTATCTGGACGATCCAAGTCGTACAGTACGCGAGACTTGCGAGATCGCACTAGCGAAGATAGAGTGGGACAATTCTGAGGAAGGGCAACGCCACCAATCGAGCACATCCAACGAGCCACAGTCTGTGACTATCTTTTCTTTCTGCGCACTTCTTCCCTGACCTGTCGGACCAGAACTTACACCTCTGTCGATCCTGCTCCTCCCTCTTCTGGCCTCCTTTCGGGCAGAGCAAACCTGGGGACTGCTTCCGTGGAGGAGCTTCGCGTTAAGCTTCTTGATCAGCAAATCCCGCTCTTCGAGCGCTATCGGGCTATGTTTGCCCTACGAAACATAGGCACCCCCGCGGCAGTGGATGCTCTCGCTGCGGGTTTCTCCGACGACAGCGCACTGTTTAAGTGAGCGTGCACCCGGTCTTCTCTTCTTGAAAAGAGGCATCTAATGCGGCGGGAGAGGCATGAGATTGCTTTTGTCTTTGGCCAACTCCTCTCTCCACATGCGGTTCCCGCCTTGCTCCAGGTTCTCCAGGATTCGCAGGAATCGGACATGGTGCGACACGAGGCAGCGGAAGCTCTCGGTGGCATTGCAACTCCGGAGGTACTTCCCTATCTCAAGGAGTATCTGACGAGAGAGGATGCACCAGTTGTTGTCAAGGAGAGCTGTCAGGTGGCATTGGACATGTACGAGGTGAGCATCTCGTCTTGCGTCTGATGGTAGCCACTCAGCACCGGTGCATGTCTAGTACGAAAACTCGAACCAATTCCAGTACGCCAATGGTTTGGATGGAACTCAATTGACGGAAGTAGTCAGTGCATAGAATTTGCGATGTAAGTTGCTGCAGATGTGTAGTAAAATGAAGCGTGCCCATCTTTGGAGAGGGTTCACTGTATTCTTCACGATAACAAACGATACTAACACGGCTTTCTCATTTCCTCGCCTTTCGAGCGTTTCTCTTACAACAGAAAATCCAAGTCTAGCAGCCACGCGAATGATATCATAATGTCAACGGAACCTACATACCGGCGGCCTGACCTCTACTCCTCATCAAATACCAAACAGCGCACCTCAATAGACTGCCTTTCTGGGGCGTCTTTGGGGCTCGTGGAGTCTAAGAACGCCGTATGCGGCGTCAGCCGCGCCTTGCTTTCGTTTGAGTCGAAACACTTGATCAAGGTAACTTCATCCGGCGTCTGTCCACTAAGGTAGTACCACTGGTGCGAGGGGTTGTGGCGAACGCTAAACGTGGCTCCCTCTCGGTCCTCGGAGATGCGCCGGGTCGCGACGAGGTCCTTCTCAGGATTGAGCGAACGCCAATCTGCGACGGCGAGTGGGTGGTGTGCAACAGGGTTCCCGATAGGGCGCCACACGTTGATGATGCGCACACGGCCTTTGAGCAGGCGATCAGCGTCCTCAGGAGCGTGCCGCCGTACCCGGGCTAATCCCGCAGCATAGGTCTGGTCGACGTGCACGCGTGTCTGACAGTGTGATCAGCCACGATCCATAGTTGGCGAGCGAAGACAAAAGGATGTACCACCGGACCACGCTGCTGTGGTGCATTAGGTTGACCTTCTTTGTTGAGAGGACGCCTGATTATGACAAGCAGATGCGTCAGACTCAACGTTGTCGAGATTCTTTGCAAAACGGCAGACTTGCCTGATGGTATGATCGAATATCAAAATCCTCTTCGCGCCGGTATGCTTCTTGACAATTTCTTCAACTTCCTTATAATATCCAGCCCGTATAGCCTCTTCGTCGACGAACAACTTCTCTTCGCTGACGTGTCGCACAAACTCGAAGCCAGTGGTCTCAAGAGAGACCGTGTCCTCTTTCCCACGCACGTCATGGACGACCGCATCGATCATCTCGGTTGTGACATTGGTCTGCGGAAGCCCATCGGGCGGTGGGCTGTAAGTGAAGTTGTATGGAGCCTCCCCATTCTGTGTTGAACTAAAGTAATTGAGACGGGTGTGAACATCGTGAGGTGCGAGGACTGCGGTAGCGGCCATGTGGGAGAATCTAATGTTTTATGGATGTGAACAAACGGCCTTTTATATCGTCCATGCTCTTGATGAGACGGATAATGCTTAGACCGAGCAGCCAGAGGATGACTGACTCAGCGGTGCCACTGCGTTGTTGGATTTCAATCATAACCTTTACAAATATCGATCGGTCTTCGGGCGATCCGTTCATACGTACATCCAGTCTGAACGACCCCTTAGCAAGTCGTGAAGCGTGAACAGACGACAACCTCGCTACGGATAGTGGTCCGCACATCAAAGCGAAGCCTTCCTCCCGGGCCGTGCAATAGTACATGATATGGCGGCAGTTTGAACTCCCTTTTCACGATCCAGCTCATGTTGACTAAGGCAGATTGCGGCTTTTGACGCCATAATGACGTTCTGATGCTGTGTCAACAATTACGCATGAGAAGCAAGGAAGGTGTGAGTAATCTCGAGGTGGTGTGCACCAGCGAAGCATAAGCAGGTGTTTTTTGTGGCGTGAGCGCGCTATCGGTTTCGTATACTCGAGTTGATTGATGTCGAACTTATAGTTGTTCCAGAACCCAAAGTGAAGCGACGTATGGACACCAGACTTACGTCCACTCGTGTAGGAAAGGACACCTGAGGGAAGGGATACCGTGACAAGGATTTCGTGATTTCGTGCCAGTTTATGTGTTTCTCGTGTTTTCTGGAGTGTTCGGACACACACACACACTCAAGTATAACGTATATCTTCTTTCCATAAGTTTAGTGATTTCCCAGCTCGGCTCGGCCTGCAAGCCCAGGTCAACAGCCTGGCTTTTTGTGGCCCAAGGCTTGGAAAACTGGACGCAGGGGCGATCAACGTATCAGCCATGGCCTCTGAGGGCTTTTGCCTGTCACGGTCTGCAACCCACAGCTTTCTATGTTGTCGGCTTGCGCGGCTTATAAGCTATGGCCCATATGTCAAGACAGTAACAGACAGTGTCATATATTAAAGCACAACGGATGTTACACTAGATCCTCTACTTGATTGCGGTAAGCAGGCCTTGTGCACCTTGAAGGGACATCAGGTGTTGTCTTGAAGAGATGGTGGAGTGGTTGTGTGCAGTGACAAGACATGGGTACAGTGTGGCTCGTGCACCGCAGTGAGGTGGTGGGTCCAGTGGGGCGTGTGCCCGGAAGGGACGGCAGGTGGCCGCACACCGCGATGTGGTGGCAGTTGCAGTGCTTGCACGCTAAGACAGGGTGGCATCGTGACTGGACTTTTGTGCGGCAATGTGGCACGATGGCGGGTTCAGACTGCAACTACGCTGCCTCTGACTTACCTGCTCGGAAAACCAACGGTCACAGTTGGTTCCTACATTCCACTGTAGGCGTCCTTTTCGTCATAGACGGTGTAAACAGTGTCAGGATAAATCGGAGGTGCAGCCCTGCTCTTGGGCTCACGGGGTATGACGGTAGCTTGGGCTTGGGCTTGCAAGGGGGTAGAAGAAGCGAGTGGGCTGCTCTTGTAATTTGACACGGTAGGAGGAGGACTGCGCATGTCTAAAAACTCCATGCTGAAGGCGAGGGGCTATTGCGCAGGCTCAGGAGGGCGGGGAACTCCAGCGACGCAACTGAGGAGAAGGAGCGCTCAGAGACGCTTATTCCTGGCAAAGGCGGTAGAAGTGATGCGATATGTGTCCGCTGGAATGCATCTGGTGAGGGTAGAGGCAATCCGGCTCATGGTCGATTGGTTGTCGGACAGCAACTACATCAGTAAAAGGAGACACGACAGGCCTGAGTTGACGGGTCGGCGACGATCAGAAGGAACCACCATGTTGTCAGACGCAACAGCCTGGGGTTGCTCGGTGACGGCACCCACTGCAGGTTGGAATACATGGGGGCATTGAGTTTTTCGGTAATCTCAGCGTGCTGAGCGGCACCCTCCCGAAACTTCCGGTGATCATGTCTCCAGACTATTGTCCTATTCTGCCGCAATTTCTTTGTCTGCGTACATGTGCTGCGACTCCTGTGACGAAAAAGGTGGATACTCACTTCTCCCCTGGTGATGGTTCTGTCACCAATCGTGGCACGTTTCTGCACTGCACTGGCCTCGGTGGAACGAGCATCGTAGTCTTGGGTGTACTGCACTTGCGTTCCAGGACCCGCGCTAACGTGCTCCACATCCAAGAGACGAAAGAAGGGTGGTATTGAATAAGGTGGCCCGGTGGGGCAGGCAGCTGGGGGGCGAGAGTAGTCTCGCATGCTCGTGCGTGTTACGATACTTGGTGCGAACGGCAGGAATGGGCACTCGTTTGCCATTGTCGAGCAGCTAAGTCCGCGCGATGACGCAAGAGCGCAAATGGTGGTTGAAATAGACGAGTCTGGAAGTCTTTTGTCTGATGAGGAGGTGGCAGATGCAGTGGGTGGTCGCAGACTCGTACTCACAGTTAGAACAGAACATATGAGTGGAATCGCGGATTCACCAGCAAGGACTCGGGTATGCTCGACGACCTTGTGCAAGTGACAGGAGTGCCCGGGGAAGGCAGGGACGCCAATGCAAAGACTCGGAGTTGTCAATGAATGAAAAGACAAGCTTGTGTTAGTAACTTACCTCATCTCTTCCCGTCACGATTGCGAACCAAGGTTCGACAGCCTATGGCTTGCGGTCTTAGCCCTTAGCCGTGGCCCACGACCCCATAAAAGTGAAGCTGAGGCCATGAGCCGCAAGAACAGTTTGCCAAATTTGAAGCTCGAAGCCTGAGCCATAGGCCACTCTGGGCCACCACCTCGACTCAGGCCCAGCCCAACTTTTGACGGCTGGCTTAAGCTGGCTTCCTGTTAATGAGTTGGGCCGGAATATCACTACGCTTGACATGACATATAAACCTTCCCAAGAACCTTGAGGATCTCGTCGCTTCTTACTCTTGCCGACCACTTGAAGTGCGCTCCAAACATGAGTCGTCCAGATTGTTACAAAGGTTTCGTCCTCTGGGTGAGCCAAAGGGCTCTATGATTGGTCCCGACTACTTTACCCCAGCACGGGGTGATTCCTCTCAGCCGACC
>WITN01001288.1:0-20937 GCA_015025155.1 Lactarius quietus
GATATGTGTCCCTTCGAAGGGTGGTCCATATCGTACAACCATACCCATGTGGCAAACTGTGGTTTGTCCCCATCGGAAAAGACGTTCCATGTCATTTAAGACGCTAGACGATACGTCCCCGAATTGCTATGTTCAACCCAGTATCGGGCTGCATAGAAAGCGAGTGGAAGAGACTTGATGCTATCTTTGTCGACGGCGTCGTCTAGATGTAATAAGACGCTAAGGCAAGCTTGGGCGAGGAGTGTGTGGGCAAGATGGGGGACGACGTGATAACGGGAAAGTTCCGGTCCGGCGGTCGCGAGCCGGTCCGAGGTCAAGAATTCCCTCACCGAAAAATGGGAAAATTGCACGACTTGCGAACCCTTGACATCGACAACCGTGACTAGGCTGGAACAGGCTGATAGCACAGCCTCGTGTGAATCCTCGGGGCGCCAGTCTGTGCGATACTCCGTAGTCCGTCCGGGGTCAAATCGGAGGGCAAGAATCTCTGCGAGTTCCTCCACGCGAAGCGGGCGGATAGCCACTGTTAGACATTGTAAAAGGCGGTAGGCAGAGTTTCGCTTCGCCTTCTCGATGCTAAGCAGGATCTGCTCGTAAGTCTCGTCTAAAGTCTCGGGCAATTTGTCTAAGGTGTGTCGAATGGCCGTAGGGAAACTATGACGAAGGGTTTCCAGTTGGCAGAACACCCATCGAAACCTGTTCAATTATGTAAGCAAATATACTCGGAAACCATCACGGATGCGTACATCCCGTCTGCTCTCTCAGAGAGCGTATCAATCACCAGCTGCTTTTCCTCCGCCCTCCACTTCCGCATCCTCCGATCTGAGTGGACGACGGCGCCCACATAATTCAGGATGTCCTTCTTTTGCCCAGTTTCATCGTGGAGGGACACTCGGAACGGCGTCAATGGCTCAAGAACACTTTGGATATCGAACTCCGGACGGCTAGAAACACATAGATGTACGTTTGGAAGTTCATGATCGATGAGATCTTCCAGAAACTCCAGCACCTGCTCGCGTGGCGTCGGCATCCCAGAGCTGTTGGGACATTCGTCTAAAGCGTCCACAATGATATAGATTGCCGGTTGTCCTTCCAGTTGGAGCATTTCCATGAGACACTGGGTAAGCGCGCTGTCGCTAGGCTCTCGTGTCCCACCGGCGTGATTAGAATAGAAACGAAACAGAAGTTCGTAGCAAGGATCGGACTCGGTGCAGAGTTGGCAAAGGAGGGAAGAAAGTAAACCGCGACGGTGTTGCTTGTCGGTGTCCCTGAAGTCGAAATAATAATATGCCATTAACGCCAATCCGGCAGCGCAGAGACGATCGATGTCCCGAATGATGGCGGAACTAGTGGAAAGTCTAAGCAACACCAAGCGAAGACGATGAGAAAGAACGCACAGAAGAAGAGTTTTTCCCGAACCAGCTACCAAACGAGGCATACATCAGTTCAGAAACGGAGAGTATTACGGAACACGCACGTTTACCATGAATCCACAAAAGTGTACCCTTGGTGCACCACTCAGAGAAGACTCCGCCTTGAAAGAACCATAGGCCAGTTCCAGTTTGGTAAATATCGCACGCGATGTTGTAGTTTTTGGATGGATCTGGAGGGGATATCCAACTTCGGGCGTCCTTTTGTAACTGATCACCTATAATACAGATTCCACTGAGGCCATCAAGAGACGGAGAACAAAGTAGTGACGGACGTTTCATCTTATTTATCTCGCTCGCTATCCCTTGCATCGTGACTGGTATGAGTGATCAGCCAGCGAACAATAGACCTGATCGGATTGGATAACCAGTAACATACCAAGAATGTTCCTGATTCCATCGATCGATGCCCTACCGTCTACCGAGATGTTAGCTTAGGGAAACATCAATGCCCGGCCGAGCACGAGTTTCGTACCGTCCATGACCACCTTCACATTATTGACGAGACAGTGGACAACTTCTAGGGTCTGCGCTGCCATCATCAGAGCTTCTTCCCGAGTCAGACGGTCCAGCTTCTGCAGAACGGCTTCGATTTCGCTCTCCCCCAGCAGCTTTTTTGCAAACTTCTCTGTACGACGTTGAGTCATCATGACGTAGAGACAAACATCCACTTACTCAATCTGCCTTGCTGAGCTTGTTTAGTGGCAAGCGTCAGGACGGAGAGCAGCTCAACCAGGATCTTCACAATGATATCCGTCATCAGAGGGGTGGACGGGATCGCAGTGTAAATTTTAAGGCGTTTGAGGAAGCTTCCTAGACATTCAAACAAGTCCACGAGCGTATCGTAGCTCGAGCTGACACCAACGGCTGCCTGGTATCTCCAGATATCAGGAAGATGATGGTGGAGAATAGAACGGGATATGTACCGCGAGGAGAACATCCACACAGACAAAGATTGCACTCGCTGGTGGGTATGGAACCTAGCAAGAAATGAGTGAAAATGGAAACGGCAAGAATCAAAGTGTTCGACTGACGAAGCTAATGGCCTGTCCGATAATGCCAGAAAATCCATGGACGACCTGCACCACCGGACTGAGCCAGCTTATCAGTGTCCGGTTTCCATCCCGATAATCCTTGAACGCATGGGCCCTTTCTTGAAGTAGTTCGAGGACGGCGTCGGGGGAGTCACAGGCTCGCATCGCGTCTGCGAGGGGATTCTTTGCCAAGTCTACCCCAACTTGCATGGCATAGTTATCAAAAGCATCTTCTATGAGCTGAAAACTTGATCTTGAGGGAGTCATAACCAGTGTAGACGATATTTCGTTAGAGACGAAAGTATGATCACTGATAGCGAGATCGATTTCGGGAGTAGAAAAACTGCGCGCTCAGCGCTTCCTGTCAAATTGTTGTGATGTCTTCAAAGATTCGAGCGCCTAGCAGGCCGATTCGCGCCGGAGGCCGTGACACAAATTCTGACATTCCTATTTTGGAAGTTCCCCGTTCGGGCTTATCTCGCCCAAACGGTCCAAACGTGCAGCCCCCTCACCCTTCTTACATGGCCTCACACCGTACTCTACGAGTTTAGTTCAATCACACACAAACACCCTTTGACTCACTCGGTGCTAGATGGGTATTGACGTGTCATATCCTAATATTGGTGTCACCTGGTTGTTTATGTGGCAGGTATCGCCACTTACGTTGTGGACGTGTTGGGCGTTGGGACACCGGCATTGTGGACGTTTTGGCTTAAGCCAGAGGCATCGCTATAAGTACGCAGCACGTTTTTTTCTTCGTGAAACCTTTCCCACCTCTCTCTCATACCATAAGCTCTTCCGAAATATGTCCACTATTTATCACTCCGGCGAAAAATATGATCATATTCAAGCGCGCCGCATTTCGTTGCGGGCACCTCCCGCTCCAAATCCAGTAAGTGCGCTTTTTATTCTAAAACACCGTCAATCCTATACCCTCTTCTCACTCTAACACAGCGCCCCGTCCTAACGATCCCACCTGGACGTGCCGCCGATTGGCACCAGAGCGTCGGGACATGGGAAACCCTTCCGCCGCCCAAGCGCATCGCTCGCGGTGATGGTAGCGCCCTCGCTCAGCCAGTCTGGGAGCTCCGCCTGAACCCCGACTATGGTACCATCCCTGGCATCCCGCTACTCGAGGCTCTCCATGGCGTCGGCGTCGTTGGCGCGGAAGTGCCCATCTACTCTGATCGCATCCTAAAACTTAACATTTACGTGTGTACCCGTCCACTCATATTTTCCCCGCTGTTGGGCTCAATGTGGCTTTACTGGTCTGGTTGCCATACTGCTTTTCAGTGGCCGCAGATAGGCCGTGTCGATTATGAAGAATGGTTTGACGGCGTCGAAATGGCGTCTGCGCCACTTGGCGAAGTCGCCTGCATCATCGCTGAGCTGTACCGGGGCCTCTTCGAGGTATGAGTCCCATATCTAGTCCTCCGATGCGTGCCATGACTCACGTAGTGCTGGGGACATGCAGCGAGTCGGACCGAAAATACAAGCGTCCAACCCACAGTGGCAGATTCGGTCCAGTGACAATGCCAGAGGAATCTGCTTTGGCCAATTGCGTCTCACCCAATTGTACTCATATGACGGCATTCGAATTTACCCTGAGATTGTGGCGGTTACCCCGCGTTGAATACGTTGAATAGACGCATCATCCAAGCTCTTCACAAGGGCAATTGTTGTTTCTACCCTTCATTTATCCTTTACTAAGCTCTTCACTTTATACAAAACTCACCTATGATACATATGTTGCATTATGTCTATGTAATTCTCACTTATGATACTGCATTCCCTACGCTGAATATCCACTTATGTCCCGGTTCACCAATCACTCGGATACCACGATCTTTCGGTCTGGCTCGTGCACCCCCAACTTGCCTTATCACTCGGCGACACACCCAGACTCTCGTGATACACATCACATTCTTTTGACTGCCTACCACATCCGCGTTGACAGCCTCACTAACACCCTCTTCTCCTCTTCTAGTTCACCAACTGACGGACATCCATGTAACAGCTCCACCAAGAAGCGCTACCTGCCTGCGTCGAGCACCAGACTCGCACTCATTCACGGGCCGCGTGGAGTACTTTGCCTGTTTACGCCCTCAATTTCTCGCAGTATACAGTAAACGAAGCAAGGCCCCCATGCTTTCTATCTCCTTTTGTTTAATCTTGCGGGAGGTGGCAGCACCATATCCCGCCGACCGGCTCTCAGGACGACGAATTCTCTCCCCCCCTCCTAGTACTGACAGTTTCATATATTCTGTGCGCTCCAAAACAGATATTTTCAGGTAGTTTCGCTGACGTGACAGGCGGAACGGAAATCACTGAAAAACGTCCAAGCGCCCTTGTTCGATCTCAATGTCTCAGCATCCTTGGTATGCGAAGTCAATTCCTCGATGAGGAGAATTCCTTTATTTTGACGTGGGTCGGCATCTTCGAATGTTTAGGCGTATTGGTCACGGTTAGTTTAGCATTGATAGGATCGTAAGGCTGCACATGTCACCCAAGATCTAAGATGAGAGGAAAGGCCATCGTCACACGAGTTTGGGCCCAACGCATTATAATGGGATTAATGATGTGCACTGCTCGATGGCGCAATGATGAATATAATTTCAAATTTTCCGCAACTACTGTAGCGACCTCTTATTGCAGCAGTGTCCTCCAGGATTGCATGTCATCACCCTTCCCACCGGAAATTCTCTGTGAGATCGCCCTCCATCTTCCTCTCACAGAGGACGTCATAGCCTTGGGCCTCACCAGCCACACTGTACACGCGGCTCTATCGACTCCTACTCTCTTCAAGGCACGTCTGCTATTGCAGAGATGGGATATCGACGTATGGCAAGATGAGGACGATAAGGCACAA
Organism: Lactarius quietus; assembly: GCA_015025155.1. Lineage (NCBI taxonomy): Eukaryota > Fungi > Basidiomycota > Agaricomycetes > Russulales > Russulaceae > Lactarius > Lactarius quietus. Next base: position 5,334 of record WITN01001288.1, read on the forward strand.
CGCTTGGCGGATTGGAAGCGATGGATACGAATCGATTACATCCATAGCAAGACGTTACAACTTTTCGAAGAAGCCTCCACGGGTAGCTTATCACCTCCGCCACTTGTGGAGCTCGTAGAGTCCGAGTCATCTTCTCCAAATCCTGAACGGCCTGAACATCGAAACATTCGCAACACACGGTAATCTTATCCAATATCATTTCAGTGAAGGGTTGAGTGCGAGTTTGAGAGTGTCGTCCCAAGGGGAAGACGTAGACAGGAGGTAGAGGTAGAGGTAGAATGTGAGACGATGCAACGATCGGCCGTGTGTGATCCGGGATTCAAAGTCGACGTTCGAGCAAGATCGGACGAGTACGTTCGAGATTCGAGAGCAGCAGAAAGGGATTATTGATTGAATATTCGATGAGAGACAGGAGATGCGGAATATATACAAGAGCGTGAGCCACAGGACACAGACCGGATGTGGTATCACTGGTATAGGTATACTACAATAGGACGTGGACATGAGGTGAACGATGCGAGACTGAGACCGAGTACGCCGAGTGTGGGTTGTGGCGGTTTTGCAGGCGCAACACGGATGTGGACCTTACATCAGATCGTCTTACACACTGATTTTTGTATTTTGTCCCAGTATACACTTTGAGAAGGCAGAGTACTGGAGTCAAAGGCTGAGTAAGGTCTTTCCGGTGCTCATCGCTCATCATCGTATGTCCCCAACTTCCGAGTTGTTGTTACTCGATCGTTTGATGTTCTGCTAACCAAACAAAAATCGTATTTCCGCCTCTAGGTGTAAATAATATTCCGCATATCACGAAAACAAAATATTGTGACGCACTGCGAACCTACTTGTTAGTGGTAACAGAGGTGGTAACAAAGACCTATATCCATACGCCACCTCGCGATTCTCGTGGGTTGTCGACCTTCGGTTGGGTGGAACGCGGGTGCTTCGGCTTGGCAGCGTTCGTAATGCAAAGTAAGTTTGACGGCCGTTCCGGTGGACTGAAACTCCGGCTGACCAGCTCTTGACGTCGGTCACTGTGGGCAACGCAAATAAAATTGAATCAATTTTTGGCGACGCCTGGACGGAAGTGGGATCACCCGATTTCGTAGCTGACTTATTTCCAAAACTCAGTCCCCGTTATATGGTCCTATTTCCCAGTCCGAGTGGTGCTAGGGCTCTCATAGACGTCGTCGACACCTCCAAGTGCTACTCCGCATGCTTCCTCGTCCAGATAAAGATACACTTCGCGTTGCTTTTCGACGCGGCGCTCAGCCCGATCCCTCTGTTGCCACCCTCGATCCCTTCGATGAACCCTGCGTCCCAATACGATGAGCCATACGAACTAGGTTCCGCTCTTATCTTATGGCCGTGGCTGCGAGATGGGCTAGCTGGAACGCCCCTCGCGGGGCTTTCATCCGGTTCTGGCCACAGATGGGCGGGTTATTATACTTTGCCCGGGGGGACGCATGACCCGCCGATGTTCTTCAAGTTGTACTTGGTACCACCCCCTGCGGCTGATGAGCCAGAAGCGGCCCATAAGATGTACTTCTATGGTGAAGGCTCTGATGGTGTAGGCTCATTCAAACTCGAGGGATCATCTGACACGCAAAATGGGGTGGTGATTGCAAGGAAGATTTACGTAGGCTCACATTTGTGGGAATGGCTTGGTATGATAACACCATTTGGGATGGTGGGGGTGTGGGGATTCGGGACAGAAAGATACGGGTGGTGGTGGATATGGCCACAGGAGTGGTCCGAATGGAGCACAACTCCTGCCGCGACCGTGACCCAATAGTTCGACGACAAAGTAGAAAGACTCGATACCTGATGTAACCCCGACGCCTTGCCCTCATCTTGAGTCGGCGCCGTGATGAGCGATACCTTTAAAAATCAGTTAGGTCTAATTATCCTACTGATTCGCTTCAGACGCTGCTGGCGAAGGCTTACCACTAGGAGGCCCTCAGCGCCACCTTCTCACCGAGAAGGTCCCATCCCACCTCCTGATGCGACGTCCCTGGGCCCGATGAAAGGGACACATACATGCCTATGAGCACAGCTGTATCAGGTTGCTGGACCCCTCTCCGCGCTCGCTACTGTCGATTTCTCCTATGAAATGTGCTGCTTCCACAGCGGATGGTGTAAAGGTACGAATGGGAGGTGTGGCGCACGAACGACGAGTGCATGATCTCGGAATGCGTACAAAGAAAAGGAGGTTGATATTGATCCGTTGGAATGAAACCCTCCGTCGCTTACTACGCCGGATCACCCCATACCTCTGGCCGAAGAAAACCCGGCCATTCCAGCTTATTGCGGTCGTCCCGCGAAGGTAAGACTCGGAGGCCGTGAAATAACTTAAGGTACTCGTAGAGGCACGCATCCCCGTGTCCAGACTCCAGAGTACCCGTGTGGCTTGGCCTCGACGTTGAGCTTGTTGACTACACGCGTGAAGAGCAACCTAAAGTCAAATTCATCGAAGACGGCGATGCAAGGCAAGTCCATTCGCGTAGACACAAATATCCATTACGACATGATCTCTCTCACCGGGCCAGCTGTTTTTCGTCTGACTCTTCTCGGCCGCTCCTTCTCCTGAGCATAAATGCGAGATGCTCACAGGACAATTTGTTCGTCGAGCCCGTATCAAGTTTGTGGAGGTCAACTGGGTGATGCAGATATATTTCATTCCTGGACATGAGAAGATTTTGAACGTCCCTCTTCACGCCCCGACTGGGGTAACGTGGATTTTACTCACTGGCACTTCCTAGATTTGCACCGGAGGTACGTGGCCATGTTGAAACACATCGAAAAAACGACGAGAACTGGGCTTCCAACTTAGCCTTGAGGTATTGAGGGACTCCTACATGGTGGGCTGTCTCAGTCTCAACACGTGAACTCAGGAGAGGTGCATACATTACATGTGGCTGGTCAAGAGTGAGAAACGAGTGGAAGCCTAGAAGGGGGTCTTTGAGTGAACGAAAGTTATGACGCGGCAAACGTTTGGGCGCTCCCGTTCATTTTTTCCGCACAACCACCTGTCCATCCGAACCCTCGACTGGTCCGAAGAACCAGAACACTTTCTTTTCGAAAAACAACCAGTAATCCACCTTCCACATCCCAAAAAGCATACTCCTCCGAGAGCTTTCCAAGAACAGCCTTTCAGAATCCGTGCCACGTGTTATCGAAAATCCCAACTTTGGCACCTGCCTAAGTTCCTGGAGCACCAGAGGAGGATAACGACAGGATACGAAAATGCGAAGTAAACCAGCTATTCACTATCTATCGCTCACTTGTCCCTAGATGCCTTTTTGTGACACCTTACCACTCGATACTGACTGCTACCGCAGTCTGTGTGCACTCCGCTATAGGCTGTTGATAGTCGAGACCCAATACCAATATACGGTTTTGGGTGCCCTTTGCCGTTTGCCCAGCGTTTGGCAACCCCATTGCCAGTTTTTTGCCAGTTGCTGTTCACCATTTGCCATTGCCGCTTGCCATTGCCGTTTCCCATTGCCATTTGCTGTTTGCTTGCCAGTTGCGATTTGCCGTTGCCATTGTCAGTTTTTTCCAGTTGCTATTCGCCAGTCGCCATTACCGTTTACCATTGCTATTCGCCAGTTGCTTTTTGCCATTGCCACTTGCCATTGACATTTCTGTGGCCGTTTTTCATTGTGATTTGCTGTTGCAAGATGCCAGTTGCGATTTGCCGTTTGCTTGCTGCCAGCGCAAGTCACACGTATCCTAATATCGGCCTTTCGCTGCTGTGCCATGGCCATTTCTGAGCTCACTGCCAGCTGTCTGCCGCGTCCCCCCTTGGTTACCACATCAAGGCGTGCACTTCGGTGTCACGAAGGCTAGAGCACACGGGCGAAAATTTCCTTTTCCCATCCTATTCCGCAAAGCATGATGTTGCTATAGTGCCATCCGTGCTACCTACTCCGGAAGTGCTGTGGCGGGCCTCCTCCAGCACACCATGCCTCCACGCGTTGATATGGTGACCGGCACTTGTCGGCACTTGGAGTACGAACTATGGTGTCATCATTCCTAAGCAGGGGTGCCGAGCCTCGCTCACCACGTCATGATTTCCTTACAAGTTGGGTGCCGCGATCTCGCCTCGGGACACTTGGACCCCTCATCCCCGATCGAGAAGCCCTTCGTGCTTCAGCCCATCCATTGCTAACTAAAAATATGCACAAGAACTAACATGGCTCGCGAAGAAGTGGCTCGCGAAGATGGGTGCACGCAAGAGCAAACCACCTCCAATTAAGAAGGCCAGCCAGCCTACCTTAAGTTACCTCAGTTTGTGAGCCACACAATGGCGCCATATCCGCGGACATAACTTAGAGTAACGTCCACGGGCATAACGGGAAGCGCTGCGCTTCGACGACTATGGTTACGGTTACGCCGGTACCCTCCAAATCGACCTCTCTCCTCCCTTTGAACTGACGTGTACGGCCAAAGCCGATCAGTTTTTGTCTTAGTTACATTCCCCCGAGATATAAATTGAAGTCAAAAAAAGATTTTGACCTCTCCATTATTGACCACACTCCCATCTCCAACGAAGTATCGACACTGAAATCAATGTCTCCTACGAGTTTTCAACTAATCATTGATGCTTTGGATGAATATGCAAAGCAAGTTGGGGTAGACCTGGCAAAGAATCCCCTCGCAGATGCGCTCCGAGCCTGTGACTCCCCCAACGCCGTCCTCGAACTTCTTCAAGAAAAGGCCCATGCATTCAAGGATTATAGGGATGGAAACCGGGCACTGATAAACTGCCTTAGCCCAGTGGTGCGGGTCATCCATGGATTTTCTGGCGTTATCGGACAGGCCATTAGCTTCGTGAGCCGACCACCTTAATTCTCGCTGTTTCCAATTTAATTATTTCCTACTAGGTTCCGTTCCCACCAACGAATGCAATCTTTGTCAGCGTAGATGTTCTCCTCACGGTACGTGTCCTACTATTCTTTGCCTTCATCTCCCTGAAATCTGGAGACATCAGGCGGCCATCGGTGTCAGCTCGAGCTACGATTCACTCGTAGACTTGTTTGAATGCCTGGGGAATTTCCTCAAACGCCTTGAAATCTACACTGCGATCCCGTTGACCCCTCTCATGACGGATATCATTGTGAAAATAATGATTGAGCTGCTCTCCGTTCTCGCACTCGCCACTAAACAAGTTAAGCAAGGCAGATTGAGTAAGTGTGTGCTTGGATCCAAGTCCTAATAGCTCAACGTGGTACAGAGAAGTTTGCGAAGAAGCTGCTGGGGGAGAGTGAAATCGAAGCCGTTCTGCAGAAACTGGACCGCCTGACTCAGGAAGAAGCTCGGATGATGGCAGCGCAGACCCTAGAAGTGGTCCACTGTCTTGTCAATAATGTGAAGGTGGTCATGGACGGTACGCAACTCGTGCTCGGCCGGGTATTGATCTTTGCCTAAGCTGATATATGGGTAGACGGAAAGGCGTCGATCGATGGTATCATAAACATTCTGGGTATGTTACGGGTCATCCTATCTACGCAAGTACGTCGTACGACGGCTGACCACACCAGTAACGATGCAAGGGATATCGAGCGAGATAAATAAGATGAAACGTCCGTCACCATTTTATTCTGTCTCATAATCACCGAAGCAGAATCTGTTTGATAGGTGACCAGCTGCAAAAGGACGCCAGAAATTGGATATCCCCTCCAGATCCGTCCAAAAACTACAACATCGCATGCGATATTTACCAAACTGGAACTGGCCTATGGTTCTTTCAAGGCGGAGTCTTCTCTGAGTGGTGCGCCAAGGGTACGCTTTTATGGATTCATGGTAAACGTGAGTGTGCTATAGTACGTTCTATGCTGTGGTCTCTGATATGATATATTCCTTGATTGATAGCGGGTTCGGGAAAAACTATTCTACTGTAGGCCGCTCCTCTTCGTCTTCGTTTAGTCCTGCTCAAACTCTCCACTAGTTTCACGATCATTCGGGACATCGATCGCCTTTGCGCTGCCGGATTGGCGTTGATGGCATACTATTATTTCGACTTCAGGGACACCGACAAGCAACACCGCCGTGGCCTACTCTCTTCTCTCCTCTGCCAACTCTGCGCCGAGTCCGATCCTTGCTACGAACTTCTGTTTCGTCTATATTCTAATCACGCCGGTGGGACACGAGAGCCTAGCGACAGCGCGCTTACCCAGTGTCTCATGGAAATGCTCCAAATGGAAGGACAGCCGGCAATCTATATCATTGTGGACGCTCTGGACGAATGTCCCAACAGCTCTGGGATGCCGACACCACGCGAGAAGGTGCTGGAGTTTTTGGAAGATCTCATCGATCACGAACTTCCAAACGTACATCTATGTGTTTCTAGCCGCCCAGAGTTCGACATCCGAAGTGTTCTTGAGCCATTGGCGCCGTTCCGAGTGTCCCTCCACGATGAAACGGGGCAAAAGAAGGACATCCTGGATTATTTGAGCGCCGTCGTCCACTCAGATCGAAGAATGCGGAAATGGAGGGCGGAGGAAAAGCAGCTGGTGATTGATACGCTCTCTGAGAGAGCGGACGGGATGTAAGCAAACGCCGCGATGGTTTTTCAGTATTTTTTTCTTACGTAAATGGACAGGTTTCGATGGGTGTTCTGCCAGCTGGAAACCCTTCGTCATACTTTTCCCGCGGGAATTCGGCGCACCCTAGACATGTTGCCCGAGACTTTAGACGAGACTTACGAGCAGATCCTGCTTAGCATTGAAAAGGCGAAGCGAAACTCCTCCCATCGCCTCTTACAATGTCTAGCGGTCGCAATCCGTCCGCTTCGCGTTGAGGAACTCGCAGAGATTCTTGCCCTTCGGTTTGACCCCGGAGAGTCTGCCGAATACCGCGGAGGTTGGCGCCCCGAGGATTCACACGAGGCTGTGCTATCAGCCTGCTCCAGCCTAGTCACGGTTGTCGAGGTCGATGGTTCGCAAGTCGTGCAATTTTCCCATTTCTCGGTGAAGGAATTCTTGACCTCGGACCGGCTCGCGACCGCCGGACCGGAACTTTCCCGTTATCACGTCGTCCCCCATCTTGCTCACACACTCCTCGCCCAAGCTTGCGTCAGCGTCTTGTCACAGCTGGAAGACGACGCAGACAAGGACAGCATAAAAGATCTTCCCATGGCCTTATATGCGGCCCAATACTGGGTTGAACATTGCAAGCTCGGGAACGTATCGTCTAGCGTCCTGGATGTTGCGGAGCGTCTCTTTGACCGAGACAGACCACAGTTTGCTACGTGGATCTGGCTGTACGACATAGACTATCCTTGGAAGGGCCTCATATCCACTGCATGCCCAACAAATCCGGAGACAACCCCACTGTACTACGCGGTACTCTGCGGCTTTCGTGGTCTCGTAGAGCGCCTGATTGATATACGTCCGGAGGATGTCAATTACATTGGTGGATATTACAGGACTCCCTTGCACGCGGGGCTCTCTCGAGGGCAAATCGACATCGCCCTTTTGCTCCTACAGCATGGTGCAAATATTAATGCCCTGGACCAAGATCACTGGAGTTCGTTACACAAGGCAACACGGATTGGGCGTGTCGACATTGTGCAGTTACTGCTCGAGCACCAGGCGGATGTTAACGTACCGGGCGCGAAGCGCCAGTCCCCACTTTGGCTAGCATCGGCGGAGGAGGAACCCGAAGTTGCGCGACTTTTACTACAAAACGGTGCAGACGTCGAGCTCTCTGACGACAGGGGTCGGTCTCCGGTCAATATTGCGTCAAAAAATCGTCATCTCGAAGTCTTGCGATTACTCCTTGACCATGGCGCGGATGCAAATTCCCAAGATAACGATGGCTGTACCGCATTGCACGAGGCCTCTCATTCCGGGCATCTTGATATTTTACAGCTGCTACTCGACCGCGAGGCAGATGTTACCATCCGCGACAGGAAAGGCAACACCCCCTTCCATAGAACGTTGAAGGACTACCGTCTCGAAGTGGCTCGTTTATTCCTCACCCGCGGCACCGAGGTCGATACTCTGAATGGGCAGCTCAGGACACCCTTGGCCGTAGCATCGGGCGGTGGTGAAGTAAAGACTTCACGCTTTCTGATCGAACAAGGTGCGAACGTGCACTCGAGCGACGACGAGGGCTGGACTCCCCTGCATTTGGCATCACGAAATGGACACCTCGACATCGTACGGCTGTTACTCGATCGCGGAGCAAACGATGACAAGACAACCAACAAGCAAGAAACGCCACTCGATCGCGCCTCGGCTAACGGAAGGCTCGAGGTTGTACGTTATCTTATCAAGTGTGGATCCGATGTCGGTTCCAGAGATAGCGAGGGGCGGACACCATTGCACGCGGCGGCACAAGGGGGCCATCTAGAAACGGTGAAGATGTTACTGGAGTCCGGAGCGGACATCAATGCGCAGAACAGCAACGAAAAATCTCCGTTAGATCTGGCATTGAGCAATGGCAAGAACGAGGTCGCGATCTTTCTGGCCGAACGCATGGGTGTGGCCGTACCAGAAATAGCATCTCAGACCAAGTGGACGGATGTCGATGAACCTCCGTCGGAAGGTGGCAACAGTGGAAGCGTCGACCACGGACCCGCAGACGATATGACGCTGCATACAGCATCCAAACAGGGACGTCTTGATATCGTGCGAACGTTACTTGATCGCGGGGCGAATATCGATTCTCGAGACGACGACTTCCGCGCACCCTTAGCTCTGGCATCGAGCAGAGGAAATTTGGAGGTTGTACACCTACTAATCGATCGTGGCGCAGACGTGAATAGTCGTGACTGCGAAGGCTGGACTCCATTACACGAGGCAACTTGGCAAGGACACCTCGACATCGCACGGTTGTTGCTTGAACACGGCGCCGATCCAGACGCGGTGGAACAAGATCTCTGGACCTCGTTACACCTGGCGTCCAAAAGGGGGTATCCCGAGATTGTGCAGCTGTTGGTCGACCATGGCGCCAACGCGAACGTGATCAATAACATCGGTAGGACACCATCCCGAGTTGCAGTAACGGCTGGGAATCGTGATATCGCACAATTATTGTCAAAACATGCCGGGCGTGGGTTATAGTGCCCTGGGAAGCGATATCGCTCAAGTACGGTGTTGATCAGATTCGTGCGTTATACCACTGACTTGCATTAACTGATTAATACTGATACGCTGTTTGGTGTGCCAAGGATAAATTTATATCATGCGCCACTGAATTGTGGTTTCAAGTTCGCGGAGTGAGTATTTGTTACCAACTCACCTCGAGGGATAGTGAGACGGTGACTTGAGTGAAGTATCTCGGAAGCTGAAGTTAGGTCGTGAGCAGACTTGGCATCTAGTAACCGACCTTGGGAGTGCAAGAACCATATCACCCCGAGGCTCGAAACGACATGCACTACATGGTTTTTTGATTACTAAGTTTAAAATTTACTAGGCTGTACGTTAGTATGCTCGTTTATGAAACCAAGTACGAAACATAACAGGTCTGTTAGCGATCTGTGTCTGCCTCTCTGTCATGGTCCCTGCGTCTGTCTGAGTTTCCGTGGTGTTTCTGTCACTGTGCTACATCATATCTTTCTCTTCTTATTTACTACTATTCTTTCTACGTCTCCCCTTCACCCTGTCACGCGTTGCGTCAACAACCGCGATCCCAACATATGGCGGGCCGCCCATCCCGACGTGCCCCTGACTCGTATTTCTAAATCCCTACGACTCGCAACTACCTTGTCCCGACAACAACTCTACAATCACGCAGTGTCCGAAGGCTCCTGCTGCTTGGCTTGGAGTCCGCCCATCGCCGTTCCGAACATCCACATTGGCAGCCCGTTCTAGCAAGAGCTTGGCGATCTCGAGGTGCCCATTAGAGGATGCGAGATGCAGTGCAGTTTCGTGATCCCTTTTTTTTGCATTCGCATCAGCACCATGGTCGAGTAATAACCGTGTGACGTCAAGATGTCGATATCGGGACGCCGAATGCAGCGGGGTCCAGCCGTCCCGGTCTCGGGAATTTACATCCGCACCGTGCTCGATCAACAATGCTGCTGCCTCTAGATTACCTTTCCTTGAAGCCATTGACAGTGGGGTCTGGCGGAAAGCGTTCCTTTCGTCAACGTCTGAACCTTGGTCAAGTAATGACCGCATAGTGTCGAGCTGTCCACCTTCTGACGCAGTACACAACGGACTTTTGTCATCGTCGGATTCCGAGTCGGAGGATTTTGGCTTGTCCGAGTCCTGTAGCGGTTGTACAACATTTAGGCCGGTACTTTGTGGCCTCAAAGGTGACGCAGTTGGGTCGGCCACTGGCACGCCATCCAGAGAGATAGCACCTCCGACGCATCCGGATAGAAAGCCTACAACTTCAAGTTTCTTATTGTTCATTGCTAGATCTAAGGGTGTCTTATCATTGTTATTCCGTATGTTGACATCCGCACCACATCGAAGTAGGAGCTTCACAATGTCAAGATGGCCGTTGCATGCCGCTGAATGGAAAGGGGTCCAGCCTTTGTTGTCGCAGGAGTCCAGCTCTGCACCACTGTCGATTAAGAACTGAATGACGTCCAGATGTCCGTGGTGTGACGCAGTCTTTAGCGGCGTCCAGTTGTTGTTGTTGCGGGAGTTGACGTCGGAACCCTGCTTAACCAGTAGCTGCATAATCTCGAGTTTTCCATTTGCCGATGCCAAGTGTAACGGGGATTGTAGTTTTTCGTTTTTCTTGTTGACGTCTGCACCATTTTGAATAAGCAGTCCTACGATCTTGACATGCCCTTCATATGACGCCGAATGCAAAGGAGTCCAGCCCCTGTTGTCACAAAGGTTCACATCTGCGCCACTGTCAACTAAGAAGCGAACTACATCCAGATGTCCGATGTGAGAGGCGGATTTCAGTGGTGTCCACTCGTTGTTGTTTTTGGAGTTCACATCCGCACCCCGCTGAACCAGGAGGTGTAACATCTCGAGTTTCCCGTTCGCTGACGCCAAGTACAGTGGGAACTGTCGCTTGCGGTTTTTCTTGGTAACGTCCGCGCCGTGTTGAATGAGCAGTTCTGCGATCTTGATATGCCCCTCTCCCGATGCTGAATGTAAAGGAGTCCAACCTTGGTGGTCACAGGAGTTTACATCTGCGCCACTCTCAATTAAAAGCTGAACGACATCCAGATGTTGAAAATGCGCCGCCGCCTTCAGTGGTGTCGAGTCGGCGTTATTCCGGGAGTTCACATCGGCGCCGTGCAGGACTAGCAGTCGTAAGATGTCGAGTTTCCCATTTGCTGATGCGAAGTACAATGGGGAGTACTGGCTATTATTTTTCCTATTGACGTCTGCGGCATGTTGAATAAGTAGTTCTGCTATTTTGACATGCCCATGTCGAGACGCTGAATGCAAAGGAGTCCAGCCTTCCTCGTCACAAGTGTTCACATCTGCGCCATTGTCGAGCAAGAGCCGGACAACTTTCAGATGGCCGTTTCGTGATGCCGACTCTAGAGGTGTACAGGCTCTATTGTTCAGGGTGTTTAAATTTGCCCCCCGCTGAAGTAATAGCTCTGATACCTCCATTTCTCCCCTGGCGGAAGCAAGTCCCAATGGAGTCTCATGGGAACTGTTCGGTGCGTTAACGTCTGCATTATGCCATAATAGGAACCGGACGATATCAACACGACCACTTTGAGACGCTCGGTGTAGCGGGGCCGTGCCGTCGCTGTACAGGGCATTTATGTTGGCGCCTTGCTGAAGAAGTGACGAAGCAATGTCGAGATCTTCCTTGATAAATGCGGCCAACAACGGACTCTCGTAGTACCCTCCCTTGACATTCACATCCCTTGGGCATGTGGCGATTAGGTGTTTGATAAGGCAGTGGAAACCACAAAGAACAGCATAATACAATGGCGTTGCTTGGGGTCGTCCTGGTTGCGTCGTAGGCATCTCTCCTCTCCAGGGGTCGTCGATGTCATATATCCAGACCCACGTGGAGAAGTGTGGCTTGTCAGAATTAAAAAGTTGCTCCATAGCGACTTGGATTGTAGACGATACATTCTCAAACCTGCCATGGTCGACCCAGTATTGGGCAGCGTATCTGGAGAGGGGGGAGTTCTTAATGCTGTCTTGGTCGATGTGGTAGTCAAGCTGGAGTAAGACACCGAGGGATGCTTGCGCAAGAATAGCATGGGCAGAGTGGGGAAGGATGTGATAGCCAGAAAGGTCCTCCCCTGCAGTGGAAAGGCGACCTGAGGTCAAGAACTCCTTTACAGAAAAGTGAGAGAATTGGACAACCTGAGAACCGTCCACATCGACGACGCTGATGAGATTGGAGCACACAGAAAGTACAGCCTCCTCTGCATCGCCTAGTCGCCAATCGGGGTTAAACTTGGGAAGTGCTCCTGAATTAAACCGAACCGCCAAAATCTCCGCAAGTTCCTCGGCGCGAAGTGGTCTAATTGACGCGGCAAGACAATGGAAGAGGCGCCGCGCATACTGTCGCATCTCTTCATTAATCGCAAGCAATGCGCGTTCGTAAGTTTCGTCCAAAGTCTTCGGCATATTGTCCAACGAGCTTCGAATATCCACAGGTAAGGTCCAACGCAAGATCTCCAACTGGCAGAAAACCCATCTGAACCTGCGGGAGGCAATTTTTGAGAAATTGGCACGAAGATTTAAGACGGTCACCTACATCCCGTCTGCTTTTTCCGAGAGCGTATCAATTACCAAGCGCTTATCTCCTTCTCTCCATCTTCGCATTCTCCGATCAGAGTGCACGACCGCGTTGATGTATGACGAAATATCCGCCTTTTGTCCGCCTTCATCGTGGAGCGAGATACGGAATGGCGCCAAAGGTTCCAGAATGTTTCGAATGTCGATCTCGAAGCGACTCGAGACACATATGTGTATATTTGGGAGTTTCAACTTGACAAGATACTCCAGGAAGTCGAGCACCTGTTCACGCGCGGTAGGCATCCCAGACTGGTTGGGGCATTCGTCGAGAGCATCTATAATAATGTACATCGCGGGCTGCCCAGGTATTTTGAACATTTCCACAAGACATCGCGAGAGTGCATCCATTGAAGGTTCTTGTGTTCCTTCAGAGTGACCCGAAAAAAACGGGACAAAACTTGATAGCAAGGATCTGACTCGGCGCTAAGCTGAAAAACGAGAGAGGAGAGGAGGCCACGCTGGTGCCGCTTCTCGGATTCCCTGAAGTCAAAATAAAAGTAGGCCATCGACGCTAATCCCGCCTTGCGCAAGCTGCCGACCTCTCGTACGATCGAGGAACTAGTACAGAGCGTGAATGACTATAATTGAAGAACGAAAGAACCACCTACATTAAAATAGTCTTTCCCGAACCAGCTACGTGACACGACGTAAAAGGGATAAGAATCGTTGTTACTAAGCTTATTGTGAAAACGCACGTTTTCCATAGATCCACAAAAGTGAACCGTTCGCATTCCAATCGGTGAAGATGCTTCCTCGGAAAAACCATGTGGCGGTTCCATCTCGGTGAATTTCACACCCAATGTTATAGTTTGTCGATGGATCTGGAGGGCAGAGCCAATTCTTGGAGTCCTTCTGCAACTGGTCCCCTGTAACTCGTATTAACACTTCGCGCGACAGGGAGTATTGATTGAGGGCCAACGTTTCATCTTGTTTATATCACTCGCCATTTGTTGCATCGTGTCTGATATTGAAGTCAGCTCCTGTAACATCGATTTCCGAACACGATGAAAGCATACCCAGAGCGTTACGGATGCTGTCCGTCGACGCTTTTCCATCTACAAACTCAATATCTCAGTCGCGTGTCGTTTGCCTAACAAGCATATTTTGCGTACCATTCATGACGACTTTCACATTATTCATAAGTCCATGGACTACTTCCAAGGTCTGCGCGATGGTCATCCGGCCTTCCTCTTGAGTGAGACGGTCGAGCCTCTGCAGTACAGCCTCTATCTCACTCTCTCCTAGCAACTTCTTCGCGAATTTCTCTATACCATGCTGAGATATCGTGTATTGAAGACGACGATCCACTTACTGAATCTGCCTTGCTTGATTTGCTTGGTAGCGAGAGCAAAAATGGAGAGTAACTCGACCATTATCGAGACAATGATATCCATCATCGAAGGGGTCAAAGGGACATCGGTATATATCCGAAGGCGTTTGAGGAAATTCCCGATACATTCAAACAAGTCAACAAGTGCATCGTAGCTTGAGCTAACACCGTCGGCTGCCTGAAGGATGCGAATCGGTAAATATGTAGGCGGAGAATATAAAGGGATACCTGCCGTAATGAGAACACCCACACCGACAAAGATTGCCTTTGGCTGGTTTGAATGGCAGCTGGTAACCAAGCAGTGAAAAGGTCAGGAGGAAAGACTAGCGCATTGGGCTCATTAAACCCACAGCTTCCCCAAGAACGCCAGAAAGTAAATGGACGACCTGCACTACTGGGCTAAGCCAGTTGAACAACTTGCGATTTCCATCTCGATAAACTTTGAATGCATTCGCCTTGTCTTCAAGCAGCTTAAGGACGTCATCGGGGGAATCACGGCCTTGAAGCTCGACGGCGAAAGGTTGCTTATTAAGATCTACGCCAATCTGTTCACAGTAATTGGCGAGAGCCTTATCGAGGATCGCTTGAAATGATGCAGTAGGCATCTCGGAGAGGAATGCTTGGCTAAATTGGCCTTCTCAGCGATAGTTGTGGGAGGTGGTTGTTGGAAAGGTCGAACAAAGCACTAGCGCCAGACCTCGTGCTAACCTCGTGCCAGCCATAACACCGCCTTCCCTTTGTACAGCCTGAATTTGACGCTGAGAGATAAAGCTCACTCATCGCAACTTGCATTGTCCATCTGACCAGCATCTGACCCTTATCTTATCACACTGTATTTAACATCCTCGTTGTATTCTGCTATGAGCGTGAGGGTTACGTCGGTGACGACTCGGAAGACCGGGACGGCCTCGGACGATGTGACAGTCGCAGAGCTATCTTTATGTTGAGACGCACTTTCGTTTGATTTTGATTTGGGGCTTAAAAGTCTTATCAGAGGTCTCGTCGAGGTGTCGTTCTCGTAATTTTCGAGAGAATGTGTCGACTCGGAATTACTGACACTGTACACAACTTGCCAGTACACGATGCACCCTAGTAGGGCTCATGTGACTTTTGACGCTTGACTAAGTCAATGACTTGACTTGACCTTGGTGACTGTGACTACTCTGACCCCGAGTCACACCGTCTGACCCGTACAACACTGACTGACAGCGTCGACATATTTGTCCGCCACAGTGCCAGTGTTGCTTGCCAGGCGAACTTGAAGTTTGGGCCCAGCTGTATCGCAGCTCATAGCGCTCATAGGCTAAGCAAGTCACACTCCGAGTCTCGCTTGTCGTCACTGCCCGGTGCGCCGTGCCGTGCGGTGGTCCATGAACTCGTGTCCTTGTGCTCACAAGTTTCGAGTTGGACCAAAGTACCAGTTACTCGTAGATCCTACCTGGCAGCCCTCAACCGCAGCTGTGACTTCCGATTCTTCGCCCATTGGTTGCGTCTCAGCTGAGGTTTAACTACTATTCTCACGACGGCACGGACGCGAGTTTACGACGGTAGTTATCCTTCACCACGTGTTCTACCCCTT
>WITN01001289.1:0-20908 GCA_015025155.1 Lactarius quietus
CGGGGGTCGTCGTGTTGGTACATGGTTTCGTACAGCGCCCTCGGTAGCCCCCTTGTGAAGTATTTGAGCGTTTGCTCGGCGTTGATATTGTACCCCGCGTGTCGAACTAGTTGTTCGAACTGTGCGATGTAGTCGTCAATCTTTCCATCCTTCATGTGTATGCCAGCGTCGAGCTGGGCTTGGGCTCTTCCTTGCTAAGAACGTCTCCGAACTGTCTTTGAAATGCGTTGAGGAGGTTTTCCCACAACCTGTTGTCGAATTGGTTCGTCCCAGTGGCTACTTCGTTGACGAGCCATCGGCTCGCAGACATTACCCACTGGTTAACCGCATTTCCCTGTATGTATGTGAGGAACAACATAGCTTTTTGGTACTTGTTCCTCATGGCTGAATGGTTGGCGTTAACGCCTGCGTAGACCTCCCATTGAAGGATAAACGCTTCTGCTTGTGATCTTGCTCCTGTAAACGTTGGTGGCGGGTTACCGATAAATTTGTCGTTCCCGTTTTGATTGGCTATTGCTGGTCCCCCTGGCGGTGGCCCTGCTGGAGGTGGTCCTGCTGGAGGTGGTCCTCCTCCTCCTCCTCCTCCTTGTGGCCATCCGCCGTTGGGTGGTCCTCTCGCGGGTGGGAATGGTCTGTTTTCGGGTGATGGTACTCGGTTTCGATTGAGTCGGAACTCGTAAAACATGTCGTGTTCAGGAATACTTGGTGCGTCGGGTACATCTGGTCCCATTGCTCGATTGACAGCTTGTACGTCTTCTGGTTGCAGCTGTTGTACGTGACCTGTTTGCTCGTTGATGACGAGTCGAGGTGGTGATACCGCTGTTTGGGTAGTCATGTAGCTGAAGGGTATTCCTCGAATTGGTTCGGGGATATGTAACTCAGCTGTTCGTGCGACGAGTGCGTCTATTTCTGGTGACTGCACTGCAATTTCTTCGGGTTCTGCTTCACTTTGTGGGGTTGGTGAGTGTTCGCTAGTACGACTTGACGGGGCTGGGGTAGTTGTTCGTATCTGGAATTTGGCCCTAGGTGGTTCTGTGTCGAGGTTTAGTTCTTCTTCTTGGCCGTCTATGGCTCCTTGTTGATCAATTGGTCGTGCGTCTACCAATGGTATGTTGATGTTTAGATCGTCGGCGGCTGGTCGTGTCGCTTCAAAGTAGCTGTTAGTGTTGCTCCACCTGAGTTCGACCCAGCAACAGCGTTCTCTGTTGAACACTACTGGGTGGAAGCGCTGTGATGTGGCTGCTTCCGCGTAATATCCGGTGTTATTTTCGTCGGTCCTTCTGGTATCTGGTACGTGTCGCCACCGTACTCGTCCTACAAGGTATCGAGCAGGTGCGTCTCGTTCTCTTGAGTCGATGCGATAGGGCACGAAGTCCCAGCCGTCTTTGGTATTGAGAGTTGCCACGGCGTTCGGTTTTTAGAAGAGCTTGGATTTAATGTTACGTGCGAGCAGCACGTGAGCCTGACTTAGGCAACGTAGAGTGAACGCGGTGACTCAGCAGTAGTCTTACTCAAGTACAAAGACTGAGTGTCGTCTCAACGCGCGAAGGCGGAGTTGGTACTTTGCTTATCTTGATACGCGGCCCCAAAGGACGAGAGATGAAGAGAGGAACCTGGCTTTGGATAACAAGTCGAGAAATGTACAAGAAATCCAAGCTATCGACTACAACAGTCAATAGCTTCCTTATATCCTACTAGCGCGATCCGCCTTCGTCAGCGAGACCGCCACTACTACTAATCTGCTAGGTAATCGTCCACAGGTATCAGTCAGCGTATAGTAATTCGTCAGTCAGTCATCAGTCAGCGTATAACAATCGATCAGTCAGCCCTCTGTATCATACAGTAAGTGTCCCCTTGATCACGCCCCCTCGGTTATCGGTTAGGTCAGATACTTACTATGACCCGGGACGTTACAAAAGCACTCTGTAGACAATTGGGGATCCAACAAAACATTTCTACGGCATTCCATCCATGAACCGACGGACAATCGGAGAGGACTAATCAATGGCTCGAACAGTACCTTTGGTTCTGGGTCAACCAACAACAAGATAACTGGTGTCACTACCTGCCACTCGCTGAGTATGCTCACAACTCGTGGAAAAACGAAACTACCCAGATGTCCCCATTTCAAATCCTTATGGGACATAATCTGAAAGCACGGATAACGGAGAGTGTATCTCTTATGCCTAATGTGGCACTACGCATGGAGCAATGGAAACAAGCGCGGAAGAAAGCAGAAGCATCAATAAGGCAAGCGCAAGATCGATGGGCGCAAGCTCGGCGTCAGGGACAGACATTCAAAGAACAAGAGATGGTATGGTTGGAAGGGCGCAATCTACAGATAGATCAACCATCAGCCAAATTAGCCCCGAAAAGGCATGGACTGTTTCAGATTATCAAGGTACTATCACCCGTCAATTACCAACTGAAACTACCACCCCAATGGAAGATTCACGACGTGTTTCATGTTGACCTCCTGACCCCTTATCGTGAAACAGAATTCCATGGGCGAAACTTCGAAAGACCACCACCTGACCTAGTAAATGGAGAAGAAGAATATGAAGTGGAGCAAATCCTAGACTCAAGGCGATATGGACGAGGGCGTAAACTCCAATACCTCGTTAAGTGGAAGGGATACCCCGACGCGGAAAATCAGTGGGTCAACTGGGATGACATGAGCGCGGATGAGGAAGTGAAGAAGTACAAGCAGGCTCGAGATAACACACATATAAAAAGACTGCATACCGACGCTAATTCCCCAGACTCTAGCATGACAACTTCCCTAGATGAACTCAGCATCACAGCTGTCGACCCCACCTCTCCCCGACCAACAACCCCCGCCTCTCCCGGGGCAGTATTTGCCATATCTGGATCTGAGTTCAACGACCCCGACATCCAGGAGGCTCTACGCTATTTCAGCTACGTCCCCTCCTCTTGGATCACGCCCACCACTTCCAACAGTATGAGTACTCGTGCCCCCTCTCCCGAAGAGATCGACCCAGGCGTCAAGTCACGAATGGCAGACTACGCAATCTGGGTCCAACATGAACGACGACCCCCTACCCCTCTCCCCCTTGACCCCGATCCCCTTGCCCATATCGAGTTCCTCCAGCAAGGAATCCAAGCACACGTCGATGCTTACACCACTCACACCGCAGAGCCTGTCCCTGCTCACGAGCCCCTCACCGTCACCACCTCCACAGCTTCCACTCCCCCACTCCCCATCCCACCACCTCCGCAGTACGATGGTGTGGGACAGGTACATACAGACCAGCAGGGGACGTATTCCTCTTCCCCAGTACCACTCACAAACCCCTACCCAACGATGAACCAAGAAGCCGTTGTGGTACCGCCTAACCCGAGCGCAGAAGGATCAGGAGGATATCACACTCCTGACTTCGCTCGAGACCCTTGGGCGACGCGTGATGAGAAGTGCAACTGGGAGGCTCAGGGCAGCGTTACACCGCCGCCAGACGGGTTTAATGTGAACTGGGGGACTGACTATGTACCGATGCAGATTTCTGATGGCTATGGTGTCAAGTGGCCGGCCAAATACACCAAGGTCACCTTTGGTGATGACCCCTCTGTACAGGGCTACCTGTCTGGAGATCCCCAGTTGTATACAAGTCGACTGCTGGCCACACCACGTCGAGATCTCAAGATCGTACCTCAATATGCTGATGCTGACCTGTACCTTCTCAAGGGAGGGTACCCCTTCCGTGAAGAGGTTGACATGGCTCTAGACTGGGACGGTGACCAGTCTCTCAAGGCCAAAGTTTGTCAGCACCGGTACACGGAGCTCGAAGGACGACGATTGGCTCAAGACCTGGTGGACCTGGAGAAGCGTGTGTCGGACAACATGCTCAACTTGTGGGCCACTGTACGATGCCTCCAGGAAGCTGACGCGATTGAAAGGATTGCCACTGCGAACAAGAAACAGAAGAAGCGTCGAGTGGCCTTGCTTAACGAGGTGCTAACCAAGATCGAAGCGCTACAGGAACGCGGACGTTCCACCTAGGAAGGAGGTGATGTTATGATCAGCCACGTGTGTCACCTATGTTGACCGTTTGGCCTGTACTTTTGCCACAGTGTTTCGCGTCATATGGACTATCATTGGGACCATTTTCATATTCTATCTCGTATTCCCTGCTTCCACGTGTTTCTCGGTCTCCTGTTCCCCTTCTTATCGTCACTGTACTTCTATCTCGTTCGATACTGTTCCATATGGCGTCATACTTATACTGGTACTAGTAGTATTAGTGGCAATCCTAGTAGCCCAATTACCAGTAGTGGCGCGTCCTGATTTGTATATAACGTGTACTCATGGTGGACTTGGACCTTAGGTCTGAGTTCTTGAATCTCATCGACTTCACGCTGTCACACACCGCGGGCTGCATCCAAGTCCAGTCAACTTGTCAGTTCCAACCTTCTTCTCTACAACGATTGGAGATACTTCGTATTAACTCCGTCGCTCGTATATTCACTACTCCGCCTAGGGTCATACCCTATGCTCTCGCATACTGTCGACGCCATATCCACGACCCTCATCAGGGGAGGTTTGGAGGTTGCTACGAAGACATCAACAATCGAACCCCTCGCATAACAGGTACTCCACGCTCGCTACTCAAGTCGAGTCGATACGTCCAGTCGAACGTAACACATCCTCTGGTGAGTTATAGTACAAATTTTGGTGATAGCATGGAGTGCAGATAGATTCCCAGCCAGTAAGTAAATGTGGGAGGGGGGTGCACAGTCTCTATAGTAGGTTTCAACCCACTCAGCCGCTTTCGCAAGTGTGAACAGGTCTACATCAAACTGGGTCACTTCCATCCCCAGGCACCATTTCTGGAGCTGGTTATGGAGCTCCCTGCCTTCACCATGTGTGGTGAGGACTGCAGCTGTGCCTGCGACCACAAGGTTGTCAAACCAATCTTTGTTAGAGATCGTGGCCACTGTCTGAATGATGACCCTCTCTGCGTCCAAAGCTGACCACTCTTTGTAGAGGGCTGCAACATCTGCTTTCCAGTCTTTGGGGGGGCATTTCCCCTTAAGTTTCACTGCACCACCCCAGTTGGGAACCTCCCAGGGTGGTACTGCCATGACATCAGTGTGCAGTCCTTGTACAGGGACATGTGCACCGAGTGCCTCCAAAACCGTGGGGCGCTGTGCACTCTTCCTTGGCCCAGAGTGATGATCAATCTCTGCCCCACCATTGCTGGTGTGCAGACTGCCCAAGGACTCCTCCGCCCAATCAGGTCCAAGACGGCGCCTGAGTTGGGAAGTGGGGGGAACACGGTAGAGTCTGAGTGTAGCGTTTCCACTGAATGCTGATCCAACTTGGATCTGAGGGCTTCCTTGTATCAACACTGAGCTAAGCACATGGCTTACAACCCAGGGAATAACTTGAGAAGGGGTGAATAACCAGAGAGGTCCCCCTTATATCGCCTAACTAGGTGAAAGCCTAACACACAAGTTGGCAACAAGATAAGAAGATAGTCACACAGACCAATGACTCTGCTATAAGACTGTCTAGCTTTCCTGAGAGGAATACAGGTGGAAGTCAAGACAACTAAGCTAACAACTACTGGCGAAACCTGCCAAGTATATATAGTACTCCAAGCCAGCTTTGAAGCTGAGCCTGAACTATAACCCTAGTATGACCTATGACCTAATCTGCCAATAGGAATTGTTCATCAAGCCACAGGGGCTTATCATGAAACATACAGTACATGAGGCATACAGCCCCACATGAGTCAGAGATAAAGAACACCATATGACTCACAAATGACATCACAATCCAAGATAACAAGGTAACACAATGTCTCAGCACAATACCAGCGCATCAGAAACTGTTCCATCAGAATCAACCCATAAGGGAATTGTCCAGACCTTCGGCTATCAGGAATCCTGCATCTGACCTCATGTCTACCATGGCCTTCTAGAACCTTCCATCCAATGAGTCCCATGATGTCACGTACCGTGCCATGCGGTCATGTGACATTCGGCGCATGTGCAAGGGTGCGCGCTGCCTGCGAAGGCAATGCAAAGAATATCTGAAGACTTGGTGAGAATGCATGTGACTGTGGGAAGTTCCAGTCATGTGACCGGGTCGGGTGAGAACCCATGCCGGCTTATCAGAAGCCGAGGCCACTCCAGGCCCTTATCTTGGGGTTCTGATGGATATTTCTGATGGATTCTATATTTAGCTTATCTCTGAGTCATTATGACTCTTATCACTGATGGCCCTTAAGGCTATCCGCCATGTGTTGTGGAGTAGTGGAGCATCAGTGATGGACGCATCTTATTGGAGGATAAGCCTTATGCTTATCTTCATTGTATTAGGGTTTGGCCGGGAGCTTAGGTTGAAACCCAGCTCCTGAGCAGTATATAAAGTAGGGCTTTGGACAGTACGGTCCTTAGCTTTGTATTCTCATACCACCTCACGACTAGTAGGCTGGTCCCTGTTAATTGCATTGCTATCCCTTCATTTGTGTCTGCTGTGCTTGTTGTCCCTTTGAGGACTTATCTATAGAGGCCTCACTCCTTGGTCCTCTCTTGTCATCACTAGGCTATTCCAGGCGTCATTTGGAGTAGCGTCGACTCTCGTCAACGTCAAGTGTTCCAGTGCTACAGGTCAAGGCAGTACTGAAGGTAGTGTTGGGTCAAAACACTACACATGACTTATGGATTAGATCAGCTACCACATGATGACACATGATCTGGGACTGTCACATGACCATGTCACGTGACCCTCATGCTTCCTGTAACACTTCCACCTGCATCTGAGGGCGACTCATGAACAATCATGCCACTCACTAACTGGCAGATACAGAGGGCTTCATCCTCCTCCACATAGTAGTCTTCTTCTGCCTCAGGCCATCCATCAGCCTGGGCCCACACAAGAGTGCATACTTCTTCTTCTTCACAATGTTCAGGCTGACCTAATACCCAGGTGTGCACCTCTGGATAATCTTGACAGTTCTTCCAATGTTCATGGGTGCACTTGTGACACTTGGCTGGTGCTGGAGGTTGAGCGATGTCACATTATGACACTGAGGGTGGAAGTGTTTGTCAGTTTTTCCAAAAAAGCCTCACAGGCAGCACCCTGGTCAGCTCATGGAGAGCTTCCCTAGGTGCTGTCCTGAAGGCCCCTGAGATTACCTTTACTCTGTCGTTCATGACAGCTTGCACCTTCTTGATAAGCCCTACTTTGTTTCGGGCATTAATCCATAGTTGGCATCCATATGACAGTGCCGGGGGCAGACAGTGTTAAACACCAGCTGCCATTTGGCCATGGAAAGCCACCAGTGTGTGTTCCCAAGTACTGACAGAGCTTTGAGGCTCACCGACGCTCGGTTGCACATGATATTGACATGCTCATTCCACTGTAACCTGTGGTTCACAAAGAACCCCAGATACCGTACTAAAGCTTTCACCTCGACCCAGTAAGTGATCAGGGCTCCGGCACTTCCTCCCAAAGCAGTTTGCTGATTGCCTTTGGGGTGCTTACTAGGCCTTCACAACTTAGAACGACGTTGAGACTTGGGTTTGGGGTGGGGGCGCATTAGCTGTGAAGCCAGGCCCTTAACCTCCCCTTCCAGAGGTCTCAGTTGTTTGTCCACTCCTTGGTGAATGCAGAGCTCTAAGCCACATGGCACATCCTCACTGTCACGCTTGGACAACCTAGGCCTGCGGAAGAATATTATTCTGTTTTGTCTGGCTCAATGGCAAGACCATTGTGAATGAGCCACTCATTGTAAATATTATACCCTGTGCGGAGGGTGTCTTTGACCATGTTCCAGTCTTGACCCTGTGCAGAGATGAGGCCATTGTCGACATACATGGTGAAGGAACAGCCCTTGGTGGCATGCAACTTCTCCAAGAGCAGAGCAGTGTAGATGGCAGAGAGGATGGGCAAGACCAGGGACCCTTGTGGTGTTCCTTTGGCCTGCTCCTGTTCATCTGCCACCTTGCCATTGAACAAGAGCAAAACTCTGTGTTCTGAGAGGAAGGACAGGACCCACGCACATACCCCCTCAGCAAAGCTGAGGTTGTGCATAACCTGGGTGAGCCTGTCCTTGTTGACATTGTCGAAGAAGCCAGCCACATCAAAGAGATGCGCTCCAAACTTCAGGTTAAGTCAGTGCGCTACTTCAACATTGTGGATTAGGCTGAGACCAGCGTCAAGGGTGGATGAGAAGCGCCATGTGCCAAACTGAGTGGTCGGCAGCAGACAGAACTTGTTGAGATTGTACATGAGTCAACTGGAAACCCCTTTCTCAATGAGCTTGCTGAGAGTCTCCAGGAGGCTGATGGGGTGGTAAGCCTTGGCTATGGAGTAGTCAGCCTTATCAGGCTTGGGGATGACTACAACCAAGGCATGTCACCAAGAGTGAGGATGGTAGCCAACATGCAGGCATGCATTAGCCAGAGACGTGACATGGTCCTTGATGACATCCCAAGAGGTTTTCAGCATGCTCCACCTGATGCCTGATAGGCCTGAGGCAGACTTGTTAGTGGTCTTACAAAGAATTTCATAAAGCTCCTTGTCTTGAAAGTCCTCAAACTGCTGAGGTTCTTTGGCAGGGAGGTCGTCGTGCTGTTTGGTGTGGGTGTGTGAATCATCCTTGGGAAAGAAGCAAGCTGCAAGGAGCTCTGCCATCTCCCCTTTGTTCATAGTGATGGCACCAGTCGGTGTCCTCAAGGCTGTAACCTCCGAGTTCTTCCTCCTGTGCCTCCACTTGGCCACATCTCACATGTATCTGTTCTCCACCATCTTGTCAGCCCACTTGCGTTTTGCCTGGAGGGCAGTACATCACATGTGTCGACAAGCCTCAGTGTAACGGCCTGGGTCACAGTACATATCTGACCTAACCCATAAGCAAGGGGGCATTTGGAACAGGCCGGAAGTATAGCGATCGAGTATGGTAAGGGGGATGACGAGTCGCTCCCTAATACTTACCAAGGCAGTGTGGACAATGACTGATGAGCTTACTGTACGATTACTGAGCAGACGTGGACGATTACCCAGCAGAGGAGAAGTAGTAGTAGTAGTGGCGGTCTCGCTGACGAAGGCGGACTGCAGCACGGTACTATATAAGGAAGCTATCGACTGTTGTGGTCGATAGCTTGGATTTCTTGTAACACTCTCATCTTGTTATCCAAGTCGTGTTCTCTCTCTCTCCCTCGTCCCTTGGGACCGCGTATCAAACAGTCACCAACAAACTCCGCCTTTGCGCGTTGAGACGATACTCTGCCTTCGTGCAAGAGACAAGGAATTGCTAAGTCACCGCATTCACTCGAAACAAGCCTAAGTCAGGCTCACGTGCAGCTCGCACGTAACACTCAGTGCATGCATTGCCCCCGGTACAGTTTGCAGAAGTGGCTTGCAAGGCTTTTGCCATGGCATCACACTCCGCATTCTACCAGGGCTTGGATCCAGTGCCAATGTTGCGCTTGTGTCACATGTGGAGTTTGCAGACATCATGGATTGCTGCTTGCAACTGGGCAGCAAACTCCTCCACAGCACAAGGGGCAGTGAGTGGGCATAGAACTGGGAGGAGTGTGGCAATGGACTTCTTCCACTCCTTCACTTCTTCTGCACTGAGGTCATCTTTGAATGTGCGGAGGCTCTCCACTTTTGTCTCCCACACATTGTCACCTGTGATCCAGTGAGTGCAGATGCTGGTGTGGTCTGACCCAAGGGAGGCCTCCCAATCAACGGTAGGGGGTGTGAGCTTGCTTTTGAGCAGCGCCGCGTAGTTGTGCCATGTCAGGTCGAGCGTGGTGTCATGTTGACCCTCCTGACCTTGGCACATAATGGTCCCTGGCACCATCTGGAGCTCAAACATCTGCTACACCACCCATCTTTTGAATAGGCACCCAAGCGGAGATGGAGGCAATCATGGTGGGGACCACGATGGTGAGTGGAGATTGAAGTCTCCGAGTTATAATGTAGGTATCATAGGGTCCAAGTCCAAGTCCATGAGGGTACGTAAACAAGTCTTGTCCTCCACATTGTTGTAAAAATTTATAATACATATCGTACTCTTACCATCCTTAAGGTCCGTAATAAGAATGCAATTGTGACGTACTAAGTCCCAGCAGGATGTGACAGAAAGGTTGTGTAAGTATTTGGGTCAAGACCTATCATACTTGCGGATGTAAGTAAGGACTTTGGTGGGTTTATCGGGGCCAGTATATGGGGTGTAGCTCTTCCAGTTAGGGTGTGCCACCCCTCCCAGAATCGCCTCACCCATATGCTGATGGTCTGCCTGCTGATTGCCTATGACAGAGAAGAAAGGTTCAGAAGTTAAAAGTAAATTGTCAGTAGTATTAGTTTTGAGGAGGGTATGCATGGCTGCATTCACATCTTCCTCATATTGACCATGAGAAGGGTGTGCTTATGCATGGTCCCCCTCCATCATGATAGCATCTTCGGCTCCCCTGATGAGGCTCTGGAGCACGTGTGTATGTGTATGGTCGGCAGTAGGGCATCCTTTGCAAAGCGGCGTAAACAGCATCGAGGCCTGAACAATGAGCCCAATGGACTCATTGGAGATGTTCTCTAGGCTAATGCCGGCATGCATTACATGGCGGTGGAGTGTACAGGCCCAGAACCAGTTTCCTGGTCTCTTGGCCATTTGGTTGATCTTGCAAATCTTGTTGGCTTCAGCAATACACCGACAGACTGCCAAGTATTCATCTGCTTTGCAAGTAATTTCACCTTTGATGATATTGTCCAAGATGACCATTGTGTCCTTGTTGGTATCAGACTTGGCGATACTTTGTAGTTGCCTTGTAACTTCTAGACCCAAACCAATGCCTCCGAGTTGGATGTCTTTGTCTTGCAGGATGGCCATACAGTTCATATTGTACTTCTGCTTTGACAATACAGGTAAGACTTCCTTGGTGGTGTCTGGAATGACAAACTGAGTGAGGAAATGATTATCGGAAAAATGGTGGATGAAATAGCTGAGGGGCATGATCCTATCTCCACTGCTGGTACCTCCCCATTTCTTGTCCAAGGCCTGGTAATAATCGACTTTTCCCACCCCCCTGGCCCTGTCTGCTTCTTCAGACAGAGATGCCATGGTGTTGTTGATGGTCAGGGGCATGCTGTGAGTGGACGTGTAACAGATGTGGAGATCGTGGAGTGAGCGTTCGCTAGTGGCAGCGACCCCACCCCATTGTTCATCCCATTCTGTTGCATCATCATCAAGTTTCTCTGACCCAAATATGTTGGGGTTCTTCTGCATGACTTCCGACTCTGTATGCAATTCCAATATGTTGAGAACATTCAAGGAACCATTCTTCTGCAATGGTTTGCCTGGAGTTGGTGGTGATGGTGTAGGGGGAGCAACTGCCTTGGAGGTCGTCAAGGTAGGAATATCGGGAATGGTGCTGAAATTACCATCGCCCTCCTGCCAATCCAATGGCCAATTGCAAATCGAAGCTGAGGGTACAGGATCAAGAGCAGCAAAATGGTTATGCTGGATTGGTGCTCCCATAGGAGGACCGATGCTGGTGGAAGGTATTTGGGGAAGAGTCGGGGCCATGGTGCCCTGAGTCATTCCTTTAGCCTTCATTCTTCTTCTCTTCTTCTGAGATTTGGTGTGGGCCACGTCTGGAGTGTGCTCAGGGAGGGTGGATGCTGTAAGATGTGGGGGTTGTTCGTGCTGTGTAGTGACATCTTCTGTAGAGCTAATGCTTTCTGGAGTGCTCTGGAGGGTGGGGGGTCTAAAGTTGCCACATTTGGGACAATCCCAGGAGTGGGCATGATGGCCTGCTTTACCACACAGGATGCACTTTGGGGGGCAATTGCACTGACTGGTGCCATGGCCCTTCCTGCAGTGGTATGCGTGGCTTTCCGAGGTGTGGTTGCCTCTGCACCTGTAGCACTTAACAGCTCCAGGGAGAAGGCGGCACATAGGGGAAAGAGTATTGTGACCAAGGGAATGACATCAGCCACATTGAATAAGGTTCGGGTGAGGGCCTGCGACAACAACTGTCACTCTCTGGCCGAACATATGAGTCTGCTGCGAGGTGATATGTTTCGTGAGGGCCCCAGTGATGTCACTGATCAGGACGACCACAGTGGCGATAGGTTGCGAATGTACTTGGTTGCCGCTTTGCCAGTGTGCTGGGAGGCAAAAGGTCACCCCCTCAAAACTGGGGTTGTGCGCAACTTCATCTGTGAGCATGTTGTCAGTGGGGATAGTACCGTCCCCCAAAGATGTTGGTGTGTTACGTATTTGCAGCCATACCCACCCTTGAGCAGGGACAAGATGGCCACAGCCAAGCAGTGTGATGAGGGCCTTCTGAAAAGACTTGATCTTCTCAAATGGTACCTGTTCAGTGAACTTGAAAATGAAATTGCCTGAGGCCATCTTTTCCCTGGTATGTAGGGTGCGGACAGCCAATCTACTGCCAAGAAGTTGAGGGGCATGTGCGCTGAGTTGTTCAATAGCCATTCGAGCGTGCATTGTTATGGTTTGTTCCAATTGGGATTGAACTGCCTCCTCCTCAACCTTGTTGCCAAGGCCATCATCACATATGACCATGACTTTGGTGAAGGAAGGAGTGTGACCATTGCCAATCGCAGGGGGTGGAGTGCTACGGACAGGTCCCAAATTACTTCCTGCATATGCAGCATTTGTTTGTTTCCTGCCAGCCAGAGTCCAGGTGTTACGTGCGAGCTGCACGTGAGCCTGACTTAGGCAACGAAGAGTGAACACGGTGACTCAGCAGTTTCCTGGACTCTTAGCACGAAGGCAGAGTATCGTCTCAACGCGTGAAGGCAGAGTCTATTTCGTTGATTACTTGGTACGCGGCCTTGAGAGGCGAGAGAGAGAGAGGAAGAAACCACGACTTGGATAGCAAGGTAAGAATGTTACAAGAAATCCAAGCTATCGACCACAACAGTCGATAGCTTCCTTATATAGTACTCTGTTGCAGTCCGCCTTCGTCAGCGAGACCGCCACTACTACTAAGACTACTCCTCTGCTGTGTAATCGTCCACGTCTGCTCAGTAATCGTACAGTAAGCATATCAGTAATAGTCCACACCGCCTTAGTAAGTATTAGGGAGCGACTCGTCATCCCCCTTACCATGCTCGACTTGCTACGTTCCAGGCTCTTCTCAACATCCCCTGACTTATGGGTTAGGTCAGATACATACCATGACCTGGGACGTTACATCACCCCCTTCACAAGGGTGAGCGCCCTCGCTCCACTACCCAATTGGGCACTGTGGTTAGCCCTACATCTGTCTCGTGTTCGTCCCGTATCCTCAGAAGAGCGTGAGCCCTACCCAGTCGCTTTGCTGAATGGCACGAGCGATCGACATGCACGAAGATGTCGTCTTCGAGCTTCTTGATCGCTGCCTCCAACTCCTTGATGACTTCCTGGGACGCGCGATAGCGCCTTACTTCGGCGGCAAGGGAGATATCCCCCAGCCTCACAAGGGCTTCGTCGACCTGGCGCCGTCCCCGGAAGTCAGCGCGAAGGTACTGTAGTTCTTTGCGGGTGTACTCAGCTGCGGGCCCCATGTCTCGGCATGGCTCGGCGTGTATGTCCCCGCGGTATATCGGCGAATACCGCCCCATCGTCCCGAAGACCTCCGGGTTGTCGCACATCCTTACCCGCACATATCGGGCAGGGATGCGACGTCCCTCATGTTCGACCACCATGGGGACCCAATTCATCCCGTTGTTGAGGACGAATCCGCTGGGAGTAGGCGATAGGGCACGGATAGGGCGCCTCGGCACATTCGCTCAGCGCGTATTGATGGGTGAGGGATCTCGTGCTTCAGCGTAAGATGGTAGCCCCCGCATGGCGTACCCTTCCTCCGCAGTCGGTCCGTAGACGATAGCAACAGGCGGTGCTCATTCTTCGTCATCCATGGCTTCTTCGGCAGTGTCGTCTTCTTTGCCGTTGTTGATTCGAGGGGGAATGCGCATGGGGGCGCAATGGCAATAGCTTTGTGGGTTGTCGCAACGGGTGCAGATGACGTGGGCATCGTGATAGGAGCCATCAGAGGACTCGTCGCTGTCATATCGGTCAACAGCGGTGGTGGACGTGAAGGCGGTGGAGGGCTGGAGGATACTTGCCTTGTCAACCTCTGTATCCTCGCCCGCCTCTCTGCTGCTGTCATCTTCGTTACTTGATCCAGTCGCCATGAGGTCATTACCTCCTTCAACAGCCCGTAGTCCCTCCTCATCTTCCTCCACTCTTCCGCTAGTGGGTGTGGGGAATCGCCTGCGAGCCTCGGCCAGATCTCGCTCTTGTTGTTCGCGCTCGGCTTGGTCTTGTTCTGCGACGACTCTGACCTGCTCGATGGCTGAGCAGAAGGGGTCGTCCACATTGTTGGAGGTGTCGTAGGTGGTGAGCGTGTCGATATGGGGGAAGTCAAGGTTGATGATTGTGAGTGGGACATGTGCCATTGGAGTATGGGTTAATGTCATTGGTCGTCCAACTGCTGCTGCTTTTATGTGAGTTTCGGCGTTTGGATTGGACTGTTTGAACTTCCTTATCTCTTCCTCCGCATGGACATCGTCCCACGGGACCCACTGGTTGTCTGAGTCTGAGTAACCCTTCCACTTGATAAGGTATTGGAGTTTGCGCCCTCGTCCATGTCTTCTTGAGTCTAATACCTTTTTGACCTCATATTCTTCCACGTCTTCCACCAATTCTGGTGGTGGGCGCTGATAGTTTGCGCCATGAATCAGTGTTTCTTTGTAAGGTGTGAGAAGGTCTGTGTGAAAAACGTCGTGGATGCTCCACTGTGTGGGAAGTTTGAGTCGGTAGTTGACAGGAGACATCACCTGGACAATCTTGAACGGTCCATGTCTCCTGGGTGCAAGCTTTGTGGTTGGCTGGTTGGTTCTTAGATGACGTCCCTCCAGCCATACCCTATCTCCTATCTGATATTTGGGGGTGTCACGATGCTTGACCCATGACTGTTGCGCTCGGTGCATTTGTTCTTGTGCCTGATGTCTTATCTCTTTTAATTGTTCTAGTCTGGCCATGACCTGTGGTATGGGTGATGTTTTATCCGTCCAATTAGTGTGTGGGTGATATCCCATCAGCAACCTAAATGGGGTTTCGCGTGTGGATTCGTTAACCCAATTGTTGTGCGTGAACTCAGCTAGTGCGAGGTGATTGGCCCAATTGTTTTGCCTTTCATTGGCCCAGAACCTGAGGTATTGCTCCAGCCATTGGTTTGTTCGCTCCGATTGTCCGTCCGTTCGTGGGTGGTAGGCAGTTGAAATGTTCTGTTGTATTCCTAGGAGTCGACATAGTTCTTTTGTAAATTTGGACGCAAATCGGGGGTCTCGATCGCTGATTAGTTTTGTTGGCAGGCCAAATCGTGCGACTACATGTTTGGCGTATAGGGCTGCAGTTTCTTCGCCTGATATTTCTTCTTTGCAAGGTATAAATATCGATGCTTTTGAGCAGTCGTGGTCAGTGACTGTGAGTATGGAATCGTACTCCCTTGATGTCGGGAGTTTGGTGATAAAGTCCAGCGCTACTACCTCGAATGGTGTTGCTTCGAGTTTTGGGAATATCGGTTGTAGCGGTGCCTTTGTTCTTTGTGTGTTGACCTTGCATCGCTGGCACTCAGCGCATCCTCGTACGTATTCAGCAAGGTCTTGTTTCATCGTGGGCCACCAGTAGTGGCGTTCCACTATCTGGGTTGTTTGGTTTATTCCTGGGTGTCCGTGAATAGGGGGATTGTGATGTGTAGAGATTACTTCTCTAATTTCCCCTGATGTTCCCGTGATGACTAGTCTTCGTCCTTGGTACCACCAAAGTCCGTCTGGTTTGGTTAATTTATGGGGATCGACCCACTTGCGTATTCTTTGCTCGTCCTGCTGTGGTTGGGTAGTAATTGTTCGTACAAACAATTCGTTAGGTAGGACCGTGACATTCTCGTTGTCCTTTTCTCCTTGATCATAGTCGGCGCGTCGTGAGAGTGCATTGGCTCTTCCATTTGCGGTTCCCTTGATGTGGTGTATCTCAAAGTTGTATTCTGCTAATTCCAGTACTTCTCTAGCGATTCGTCGGCTGATTTTTTGGGGATCTCGCCAGTAACAAAGGTTGAGATGATCCGAGAATATGCATACTTTGTGTGGGGATCCAGCTAGTAGATGTCGCCAGTTTCTTAGCGCTTTTACGATGGCCAACAACTCTAGGTTGTAGATGTCGTAGTTGCATTCGGCGGCGTTGAGTGTGGCCGAGTAATACCCCACAGGGTGTCGTTTTCCATCTGCTTTCTTCTGTAGTAGCACTGCTCCTACTGCGAATCCTGATGCATCTACTTCTAGATCGAACTGTTGTGTTTGGTCCACGTGCGCTAGTATGGGTTCTGTCGTGACCCGTTGTTTGAGTGTGTCGAATGCTGCTTTGTGTCTTGTAGTCCATTGCCATGGTTCGTCTTTGCACGTTAGTTCATTCAGTGGTTTGGCAATGTTTGCAAAGCCTCTAATAAACTGCCGGTAAAAGTTGCAGAAGCCGAGGAAAGATCGTACGTCCTTAACTGATGTGGGAGATATCCAGTCGCGAACACCCAAAATTTTGATAGGGTCCATACGTGTTACCCCCTCTTCAAGGATTACCCCCAGGTAATCAATACTGGACATGTTGAATACACATTTTTCTGGTTTGAAGAAGAGGTCGTGTTTCTGAGCGACTTCCAGGACATCACGCACTGCCCTCTGATGTTGTTCGAGTGTGTTTTGTTGGCGTTTTGTGGCTATTGCGATGTTGTCCATGTAGACCCGAATGGTCGTTCCATTGGGTTCGTGTTTCGCTATTGTCGGTTGGTATATTTCGTTCATGAAGCTTTGGAACGTTGCTGGTGAGTTGCACAGCCCAAAGTACATGATGGTTGGTTCGAAAAGTCCGCGGCGTGTTTTAAACGCAGCTTTATGTTCATCCCCTTCTTTGATTCGTATGTTGTTATACCCTTGTCGGACGTCTAGTTTGCTGAATATTTGAGCTCCTCCCAGATCTCGGATGAGGTCATCGATGAGAGGGAGTGGGTATTGGTTTTGTATTGTCCATTCGTTTATGTGTCGGTAGTCCTGTATGGGTTGTAGCTTTCCGTCCTTCTTTTTAATGAAGAAGAATGATGATGCATACGGGGATTTTGACGGGCGTATGTATCCCTTTTCAATTTGTTCATCAATAAAATCATCCAATGCTGCGTCTTCTACCCTAGTCATGGGGTATATTTTGCAGTCAATTACTTCTGGTGCACCCTTTTTGAAGTCTATTGCGTGATCGCAGTTTCTTTTGGGTGGAAACCTCTTTGATTCTTGTTCGCTGAATACCTTTGCGAAGCTTTGGTATTCTGTTGGTATTTTGACCTCCGCAGTGTACTGTTTGGCATCCACCGCGAGTTCTACCGCTGATCTTCTTCCATGTACCTGTTCTTTCAAGGTTGTCATGATTTGTTCTTTTGTTTCCGTTGTGAACGTTCGTGATACCCTTGCTTCATCCTTTTCTTCTTTTAGCAGCCTTGCCAATACTGCTTTCCTGTCGTTTGGGTTAATCGACCGCAATACTATAGGAAGTTGTTTCTCATCTATGGTGGCGTGACGCCAGCTGAACCTTGGCTCGTAGGTGGCGAGCCATGGGTATCCTAACAGGACGTCTTCTTTCCCGATATCAGTGATGAGGAATCTCATTTCCTTTTTTGTTTTTCCTGTTTCCACATTGAGCGTGAGGTAGTGTGTGATCTGCCCCGCTTTATTAGTGGTATTGTCGATGTTGTAGATATTTTTTGGCTTATCTAATGCCCGTTGTCCCAATCCCATCCTTTTGACGAAGTTTGGATGTATGAAGTTGTCAGTGGCTCCTGAGTCCACTAATGCTTTGATGTCGGCCATGTTGTAACTTGCGCGAATAGACACTGGTACTCTCATAGATTGGTAGCGCATAATATACACGGAGTTACAATGTATTGCCCTTACCCAGGCCGCCGGGTTTAGGCACTTCCAAAATCCTGTCCCATCAATTGTTGTAGGACCAGGTCCTTTACTTCTTCATCATCCCCTGCTACTCCTCGTAACCATTCCGCTGCCTTTTCTTCTTTAGTTGGCGTGGTTTCAGTGGTGCGTGTTTGTGCATCGCGGCGCCTTCTGGGCTGCCTGCAGTCGCGACTGATGTGACCCATCTTCTGGCAGTTGTAACACTGCGTTTGACTGTGGTCTCGTTTGAATTGTCTTTGGATAAATCCCCCTCGTGGTGGGAATGGTGGTTGCGGGGGTTTGGTATTCCTGTAGTGATTTTGTTACGCTCAGACCCTGCTCAAGCCGCCAAAACACAGAAGCAGCGCAAATGTCTGCACGAGCACTGGAAGATTTGCTATGATTACCCAGAAGCACATACCTGGGAGCCACGTGCAGAAGAAGACATCGAAGAAGAAGAGGCCGTACGTGCACTCGTAGCAGCAGAAGACGACAGTTACCTCGCGTATGACGAGGCGTGCAGAATCTGCCAGCTCGTGAGTAACCTGATAACTCGCGGTAATACCCCAGATGCTGGCCGGAAGGTCATTACAGGACGAATGAGGGTCACGTGACACGGTCATGTGATACCCCCGGGTCACGGGATCTGACCTAAGCAATAAGTCAGGGGGGCGCGCAAGGATGGAATTGTCCCAGGCCACAGTATGTATCTGGCCTAACTAATAACTCAAGGGACGTTGGACGAAGCCATGGAATTGGCAGAAGACAGTTGTGTCCCGAAGACGACCAACGACGACGGATAACGATTGCGGTGTGTAAGACCAGCGACCTGATGCTGCAGATATCAGCGGGCCGTGGCTGCCGTTGGGACGCACTCCAGCGGGCCGGGTTTGATCCCCTTTCGGGTATGTGTTCAAGATGGATTAGTCCAAGGAGCGCCTGTGTTAGCGCCGAAGCCATTGCTTATTGATGCGGTATTATTGGCTTACTATTGGTATCGTTTATGCTTGGTGATGCTTAGACATTCACTTACTCATTCGCTTACTCATTGGTGATCGCTTACTTACGCGATGAGGTGGGCTGACTGATGCCCTGTGGACGCTTACTCACTGGTTGGAGGTGCTTGGTCACTCATTGGTGGGGACGCTTACTGATGGCTTATTGATGCCTTACAAATTGCTTACGAGTTGCTTATTGACCTGTGAGTCATTATGCCTTTCTCATTCCTCATACTATCCTATTTCACCTTGTGCACGTGTTACACCTTGTGCACACATTTGAAGATTCGAAGATTTTAGTACTTTCTCCGTAGCTATTCTTCTCAAATAAAAAACAGTAAATAGTGTAGGTTCCATGGGTATGAGATCATATATAAAAGGGAAATCGGTCCAAACCAACGACTACAAAAAAATCAGAATTCTGATGTATTGGTCTTACACAGGCATCCTCACCCCCAGACCCCGATAACCGCAGTACTTCCACACAAATGTTTTTGGCAGATTCTATAGAACGGTTGTAAATTACTATGTATCTCAATTTTAGAGTCAGTATTCTACAGCGATCGAGCTGCAGAACTAAAACTCACTGAAAGTGACCTTGAGCGTGACTGATTTCGCGTTCCTCTTTCGGTCATGGCCGGCATCTCGGCACAGACTGATGCTTTCCGTGTTTTGACGTCGACATGTGCGGACAGTCGCCACTCAAATGCCGAAATGCCAACGCTTAATCAGCGTGACAAAAGCGTGACAAAAGCGTGCAAAAGGTGATACAATTTTGAATGTCGACTGCCTTTCGAAAGACCACAGAAGCCAGGGAAATAAAATACTATGACATCTGATGTGTCACGATTCCAACAATCGCTGGTTCGACTTGAACCCGAAGGCTTTCCTACTATCACTTCCAAGTCAGCGCACGGCTTGCAACTTAGGAAATACTCGAGAAGGGCGATTAACCACAGAAGGTCCCCTTTATACGGCGTCACTTGAAGATAACTCTTGACACAAGTGAATAATGAGAGAAGAATAGTCACAATGACCAATGACTCTGCTATAAGAATGCTTGACTATGCCTGAGAGGAATACAGGTGGAAGTTCAAGACAACTAAGCTATCGACTACTGGCGAAACCTGCCAACTACTTATAGTACTCCAAGACAGTATTCTAACTGAGCTCGAACTATAGTAAACACGACTCACGACCTTATCTGCCAATGAGAATTGTCCATCAAGCCACAGGGGTTATCATGAAACATACAGTACATGAGGCATACGGCCTCACATGAGTCAGAGATAAAGACAACCATATGACTCACAAATGACATCATGACACAAGATAACAAGATAACAAATGTCTCGGCGCAATATCAGCGCATCAGAATACCTTCCATCAGAATCGACCCATACTGGGAATTGTCCAGACCTTCGGCTATCGGGATACCGCCTCCGACCTCATGCCTACCATGGTCTTCCTTCCATCCAACGAGTCCCATGACTTATCGCTTAGGTCAGATACATGCCATGACCCGGGACTATCACGTGACGTAATCACGTGATCTTCATCCGTCCTGCAGTAGAGGTGCCAGCACTGGAGGGTTCTGCATGAACTAGCATTCCACTCACAAGTTGGGCAATCCTCAACGCTTCTCCTTCTCCAATATAGTCTTCTTCGTCTGTTCCTTGACTCCACACGAGAGCGCGTACCTGCTCTTCTTCGTCGTACTCTGGATCCTTGCCTACCCATTTATGTGCTTTCTGGGTAATCTTGGCAGTCTTTCCAATGTTCATGCATGCAACGGCGTGTCTTGACGTTGTCCGAAGGCGAGACGATGTCAAGATCGTGACATGATGTCTATTTTTCTGTTACTATGTACAATTTGAAGTAGCTACGTTGAGTTGTTGAAGATACAAAAAAAGATTATCGATTTCCGAGCACAAGG
>WITN01000129.1:0-157003 GCA_015025155.1 Lactarius quietus
ATTGGTGTGGCTGTATTGGTTGATGAGCTGGTTGATTTTGGAAGTCTGAGACAGGTATAGGATATGATTAGTACAGTTGTGAGTGATAGCAATACCAAGTGCCAATTTTGGCTTGCTGAGTTCAGTAATCTCCCATTTGGATTTGAGAAGGTTGTGGAATTTATCATTTTCTTCTGAGGTAGACCCAGCTGCTATGTTGTTGTTGACATGCACTGAAAAAATGACTGTGCCTGTGGATGAGTGACACCAATAGACACACCATTTGCAGTCCATCTGCTCAAAACCTCATTGTGTGACAGCATTGTGGAAAGTTTGATTCCATATCCTACTTGCCTGCTTCATGCCATATATGCTCTTCATCAGGTGCATTACCCAATCCTCTTTTCCAGGGGCCTCAAAACCTGGAGGCTGTTCCATGTATATCTCTTCATCATCTAGGAGTAAGCTGTGTAAGAAGGCAGTTTTGATGTTGAATTGCTTAAGGTCCCAGTCAATGGAAGCTGCAAGGTGTAGGATTTCTCTGAAAGATTCCATGCAAATGGTTGGTGCAGTAGTTGTGTCATAGTCAATGCCATACTGCTGAGCAAAGCCTTTTGCAACATAGCATACCTTGTACTGAATGATGCATCCTGTACCATCATGCTTGCACTTGCAAACCAATTTGCCTTGTAGTGGGGTGTTGTCCATGAGGAACTTCAGACCTTGGGATGAGGATGAAAACATTGGGGTCTGCCAAACTTTTAATTTCATCATGGCCACCAGCAATCCAATATTTGCACTTGTTTGATGCCATGGCATTTTCTCAAAGGGGTTCATCATCAGGGTTGACAGCAGGTTCCAGTGAACCATCACTGAGGGTGGTGAGTACATCCTCAATGGATGGAGACAGTCCTTTGATGGATAGATCAGTAGGTAGTAGATTATGAGTGTCCTTTATGGTAGAATATTGGGATAAGAAAGCAGAGGCATAGTTGTTTTTGGAGGTGGTGTTATTGGCAAGTTCTTGCAAACAGGGTGATTCACAGAGAGGTGGGCAGGCGGGGAGTTTTATTGCAAGAGGTTGAGGGATGCTTGTGTTTTGTATAGTACTGCTGTTGATTGTGTTTGTTTCATTTGGGGAGTTTCTATTTGATGAGACATTATTCATTGCTGTATTGTTCATTGAGATGGTAGTCCTTGAGGATGAGGCAGCATTATTTGTTGAGGTTGTGGTGGCATTATCTGTTGAGGTTGCAGTGACATTATTCCTTGAGGGTAAGTGGTAAAGAGTATCATCAGAAGTAGAAATTCTAATATTGGGAAAGGGGGGGTAGCATGGTGAGAGGCAGTGGTATTGTGAGAGTGGGGGGGAATTGTGTGGGGGGGAATTGTGTGGGGGGGGATGAGATGGGGAGGAAGTGTGTGAGGTAGGGAGGCATCGTTTGGGGACATTACCATGTTAGGGGTGTTGTATTGATCTTTGTATGGTTCAGGAATGATTGGAAGGGGTTGATTAATGGTAGCTTGATCAGAGGGCACAGGGCCAAAAAAGTCCCATGAAGGGGGTGAATCAGTGTCGTCATTGCTGAGTACAGTGCCAGGGTGAAGGGGGGATGATGCAGCATTAAGATGTTCTGTAAATGTCACATGGTAAGAGTTAAAGATCTGAGATGAAATGGGATCCCATAGTCAGTACACTTTTGAGTGGGGGGCATACCTGATCAAGATGCAGGGAGTGTGATGAGTGTCTCACTGTTTATACACAACAGATAGACCAAGGATCACAAGGAACAGGGTGGCTAACGTCAAACCAACAAGGGAGTAGAACAGGGAGAGAAGACAATGGACCACAAGTAGCAAGACAAGGATGTGGAACAACCCAATGGTGGGAAGCTGCACAGTGGACAGGAAGGTACAAGTGGGGATGTTGCAAGTGGACAGTCTGAGGGACTGTCTGTTACATTGCTCCAGCTTATATACCTGAATACATGGTCTGTGCGTACTTTAGGGGAGGCCCAACTCCGATCCACGGGTGGGCCCATGGAATACTCTAGAAGAGTTCTAAAGATAGCATGGAATGTGCTGGAAGGTTTCTAAGTATATCGTCCAATAGCATTAATCCCTGACAAGCTCCGCTCGTCAGGTGATTGATCAACAATCTTCATTTACCAATCAATGGACTTTGTTTATCAATCAACGATCTTTGTTGATTGATCAACAAACAAGTCATGTGAGGTCATTCGACCTTTCGCTTGGTAAGTCCCAGTTCCGGACCGGTCTTTCTTGAATAGGAAGGAAAAGATTATCCAATCTTTTCACGCACATCGTCTTGGCTAGTTCCACTAGACCAATACTTTGTGTTCCTGGGTTTGTGTGTGCATTCCCTTGCACACTCCTGAGTTTCCTGGGTAAGTCATGGACTGAGGTATAGGTTCGTGACAGTATCCCCTCTTTAAGACCGTGCTGTGCCATCAGCACTCTTAGATTACTTGGTCGAGGCACGGAGGGGTTTCTGGTATGAAACTGTTGAACTAGGAGTGATGCATGCTTCATTTGTGATGCAGGAAGCCATGAGTTTTCGGAACTAGGGTAGCCCTTCCACTTGATAAGATACAGGATCCCTTTCTTGTTGGGTGATACTTTGGACTGGAGTACTGTTTCAACTTCATAGTGTTCTTCTTCTCCTTGGACTATATCTGGAGGAGGTCTGGTGAAGTTAGGTCCATGTGCAGGGGTTTCTTTGTATGGTGATATCAGGGAACTGTGGAAGACTGGATGGATTCACCATGACTTGGGTAGTTGGAGTTTACAATTAACTCCCCATGTGGATAGTATTTTGAATGGACTGTGGTGCCTAGGAGCTAGTTTGGCTTTAGGGCGGGTGGTGTGAATGTTGGTTCCTTCCAACCAGACTAGGTCTCCTGGTTTAAACACATGGGAAATGATGGGTACTCTGGATATCTTCATGACTTCTGCAGCTACTTTGAGTGCTGCTGTAACTTCAGACCGTACTTGGTTTAAGGTATGAAGGCGTTCTTCTACCGTTGGAATCTTGGTAGTGAAGTTTACTGGGGGAATGAACTCTGGTTTGAATCCATACCAGACTTTGAAGGGAGATCTTCCTGTGGTGCTGTGTTGGCGAGCATTGTGCACGAACTCCATGAAGGGTATCAGTTCTACCCAATTGTCTTGCTGAAAGTTACAAAAGACATGGAGGTACTGCTCTAACTCCTGATTGACTCTTTCTGTTTCGCCATCTGTTTGAGGGTGGAAGGCTGTGGACATGGTGGATTTGACTCCCAATCTTTCCCAAACCTCTTGCATGACCTTAGAGGTGAATTGGGGTCCTCTATCAGAGATAACTTGGTGTGGTAGTCCGGTTCATCTCCAGACATTCTTCATGTATAACTTGGCTGTTTCTTCGGCTGTGATGGTTTTGTTGCAAGGGGTGATAATGGTGGCTTTACTGAGGCGATCTACCACCACGAACAAGGAGTCATATCCTTGGGAGGTAGGGAGGTCTGTGATGAAATCCATGGTGATAACTCCCCATATGTCTGTGGGTATTTGATTTGGTAACAGGGGTACTTGAGTCCTTGGCTTGATCTTAGTTGCTTGACATGTGGCACATCCGTCCACATAACTCTTGACAAAGGTGGATATCCCTGGCCACCAGAATTCTCTTGATACTATTTCATAGGTCTTCCATCTCCCTGGATGTCCTGTGGCTACATGGTCGTGATATCTCTTGACAATGTCTCTTCGAAGGGTATCATCTTTTGGGACATAGACTTGTCTTCTGAACAGAATGATTCCAT
The DNA here is from genome assembly GCA_015025155.1 of Lactarius quietus. Classification (NCBI taxonomy): domain Eukaryota; kingdom Fungi; phylum Basidiomycota; class Agaricomycetes; order Russulales; family Russulaceae; genus Lactarius; species Lactarius quietus. Next base: position 3,798 of record WITN01000129.1, read on the forward strand.
CTTCTAAGTTCCATTCTTCTAGGCCTTTAACAATGGATCTTGGGCCGTTGTTACGCTCAGACCCTGCTCAACCTGCCAAAAGCCACAAGCAATGCCGATGCCTCCACGAACATTGGAAGAGCTGCCATGATTACCCAGAAGCGCATACCTGGGAGGCATGTGATCAAGCAGACATCGAAGAAGAAGAGGCCGTACACACACTCGTAGCAGCAGAAGACGACAGCTACCTAGCCTATGATGAGGCGTGCAGAGTCCACCAGCTCGTGAGTAACATGATCGATCACTTGTGGTAGATCCCCAGATGCTGGCAGGAAGGCTATTACAGACGAATGAGGGCCACGTGACACGGTCATGTGACGAAGTCCCAGGTCATGGAGCTGACCTAATTGATAAGTCATGGGACTCAAAGGATGGAAGATCAGGTCCCGGGTCACAGTATGTATCTGACCTAAAGTCAGGGGATGCCGATGAAGTAGCCAGTGGAACTTGGCGGAAGACAGTTGTGTCCCAAAGACGACCAATGACAACAAATAACGATTGTGGTTTGTAAGACCAGCGGCTTGATGTTGGGACGCACTCCAACGGGCCGTGGCTTGATGTTGGAACGGAATCCAGCGGGCCAGGTTTGATCCCCTTTCGGGTATGTGTTCAAGATGGATTAGTCCAAGGAGCGCCTGTGTTAGCGCCGAGCCATTGCTTATTGATGCATTATTATTGGCTTACTGTTGTGGATGACATTCCCCCATTATGCTTACCATTGTGATTACTGATTGCTGAGTGTTGCTTGGTCGCACACTTACTCATGCCTATCATTGTGCTTACTGATGTGATTAGACATTCACTTATTGATGTGTGAGTAATCCTTTGTGATCTTTACTCATACTATATGTGTCGGCTTCATATCTTGATGGACACTTACTATAAATACTATACAAGTTGCGCTATGGTTCGCTAGCTTAGTTGTCTTGATATCCACCTGTATTACTCTCAGGAAGATCAGACAGTCTTATAACAGAGTCATTGTTCTTTGTGACTATCTTGTTGCCAACTTGAGTGTTAGGCATTGCCACCTTGTAATGAACCTCAAGCTAGGCGGTCTTAGGGGACCTTCTTGGTTATTTGCCCCTTTACAAGTCGTTCAAGTTGTTCCTGAGTTCAGAAGCCATGCACTTTGCTCAGTGTTGAAGCAAGGAAGACCCATCGGATCCAAGTCGGATCAACATTCAGTGGAAACATTACAGCCGTTCTTTAAGATAGCTTCTATGGCGATGCTGACATCTTTATCATATTCCTGACTTGACGTGATCCTTTGGTGTAGGGTTGTATCTCCTTGAACTGTGACTGCTGTAGGGCAGGTTGCACAAATTGTGAAAAACTTGGTGTCTAGTAGGGTATGCAACTCATCTTCAGTTGCTATCCCCTCTTTAAGGTCTGGATGCCTGGACAGTGCATCCGACTTGTTCTGTACACCTGGTTTGTGAATGATGGTGAATTTGAAACGTGAAAGGAATAAAGCCCATTGTGCCTGATGGCGCGTGAGCTTCTGCTTGGTGGCAAAATAGACCAGACTGCCATGGTCGGACCAGATTTCAAGGTTATCATCACGACCTTCAAGGTAATGATGAAAAATGTCCAGAGCTCGGATAATGGCAAGGAGTTCTTTATCATGGATTTCATAATTCCGCTCTGCTGGTTGTAAGGACTTGGAATGGTATGCAACAGGGTGCCATCTGTTCAGGGCATCAGGTTGTTCAAGAATGGCTCCTGTGGTGAAGTCACTGGTGTTGGTGATGAGTCGGAAGGGTTTACTATGGTCAGGAAGAGCAAGGACAGGGGCTGTGACAAAGGCTTGGATAAGGGTGTGGAATGCGGATTCCTGTGATGTTCCCCAGAGGAATGGAGTCTCCTTCCTAGTGAGGTCGAATAGAAGCCTAGCAATGGTTGAAAAATCCTTGATGAATCGTCGGTAGAAGTTACAAAATCCCAGGAACGCTTGGACATGCTTGACAGTCCATGGTGTGGGCCAGTCAGTGATTCCTGCGACTTTAGCAGGGTCCATCTTCAGTTGTCCATTTGTTATAACAATCCCAAGGTATTCAATAGACGTCTGAGAAAATACACATTTCTCGGGTTTGAGGTATAAGTTGTGCGCTTCGAGATGGGAAAGGACTTCATGGGTTAAGTTGTCCAACAGGGCAGGGTCTTCTGAAAAGATAAGGATGTCATCCAGATAGACGACAACATGTCCTTCATCTATCATATCTTCGAAGATGCCGTTCATAAACGTCTGGAATGTGGCAGGGGCATTGCAGAGACCAAAGGTCATGACAGTGGGCTCAAATAGGCCTAGGTGTGTTTTGAAGGCAGCTTTATGTTCGTCTCCTTCTCTGATACGGATATTGTTGTATCCCCAACGAATATCCAACTTGGTGAAATATCTGGCACCACGTAGTTTGTCGATTAATTCAGGGATCAGTGGCAAGGGGGCGGCATTCTTGATTGTAATGTCATTGAGGGTGCGGTAGTCTTGTACTGGGCATAATTTGCCATCCTTCTTGTCTACGAAAAAGAAGGGGCTGGCCATAGGGGACTTGGAAGGGCGGATGTATCCTCTCTGCAAATGTTCTGTGATATATTCTTTGAGTGCCGCTGATTCCCTGGGCGTGAGTCTATAGATGCCACAATTGCGCATCTTTGAGGCTGGTTTGAGTTCTATGGCATGGTCCCATGCTTGATGTTTTGGGAGGCGGTGTGAGGCCGTTTCACTAAAAACCTTGGAATACTTGTGGTACTGGGCAGGGATGTGATCAAGGGATTGTTTAGGTGCATTCTTTGCTGCAATGGCTGTACTGGCAGTGGATTTTGACCGGATAGCAAGATCGTCATATTTGGTAAAACTGTGATGATACAAGAAGTTTTCCATGGCTTCCTTGGCAAAGGTATCCCCAGTTATCAGGGTTTCATCCTCTGCAGGGTGTAAGGCATTGATGGTAGTAGTCCGTGTTTGTGGCTTTCGGGACGTGATTACTAGGGGGTACTTGGACAAGGTACAATTCTTGGGGCATCTTGTGAAGGCGATCTGTGGCAATACCCAGTCTACTTCTGGGTTGTGTGCATGGAGCCAATCTGTTCCTAGGATAATGTCATGGTCCCCTAGTGTGGTAACATAGCGTTCCGATGTTTCTTCATGATGGTCGTTATTTGTAGTCTTGACCCGGATCTTCTGGATTGTAGTATACTTGACTGATCCCCTCTTATTGAGTGTTCCATCCACATTCTTTACTGGAAGTGGGTTGATTAGCGTCCGCAGGGTGAGGTTATTCTTGGTGGCAAAGTCTTGATCTATGATTATTCCTTCTGCGCCGCTATCAAGCAAGGCATGTGCACTGATTTCTCATCCAGTTGTTTTTCCAACTAGAGTTACTCTGAGTGTAATAGATGGTGATTGTCTATTTCGTATAGTATCACCGCGTACAGGCTCAGAGTCTAATGTCTCTAGGAGGGAAAATCTATTCTCAAAACTAGACCTGGACAGACGTAAAGTCCCAACTGACAGTGCAGCAGAGGGACACTTCAAAAATCCTCATTGACAGGGCAGGAGTGAGGGTGTGGAATCATGACTTGGGGACGAGGGCTGTGGTACATGGCCGCTACCTGGGCCGGATGCTCTTCGGCATGTTCTTCTTCGGCAAATTGATCTTCTTGGGTTACTGTGGTGCAAGCTCTGAAGTTGCTTCCTTGGCATGGATTTGGACGTCTATTTCCTGTTCCTTGGTTGTACTGGCTTGTCTTGATGCGGCATTCTTTAGCCCTATGACCGGGTTTTCCGCAGTAGAAGCAGAGCTTGTCCTTGAAGTGTCTGTCTTTCTCTGCCTTTGATATTTTTCCACCCAACAGGGGACATGATGGTGCTGTGGTAACATTGACTTGGGCATGATCTTCATCTGTGGTGATGGCACGGTTTTGTGGTCCTGAACCCCTATTAAATGTGGTAGGGGTGCTGTACATGCGCCAGAGTCAATCAAACTCTCTTGCTTTCTCTGTTAGGTCTTCTAGCGTAGTGGGCTGTGGTGATACACTCATTATCTTCTGGTGTAATGCCATGGGAAGTGCCTTTCTAAAGGCGTACATCTGGGTTTCTTCATTGGCTCCGCTTTGGGAGGCAAAGGTTGACCAATCTTGGTACCATTCATTGAAAGGGCGTCCACCCATCTTGGAGGTGTACATGGCGTTGGTGGCTTCCAACTTTGAATACACTGGGACAAAGTGTTTCTTGAAACTTTTGTGGAAATCTACCCATGTTCTGAAATCGACAGGCATGACTGATAAGGCTCGCTTTTGTTTATCTTGAGCCCATTCTCTGGCAGAAGTGCCAACTTTGAAGTGTGTTAGAGCGGCTGAAACCCTTTTTCCTTGATTAGAATATGTAGACTCATTGAGGTAGTAGTAGTTTTCTAGATTGTTCCAAAAGGCTTCGGCCTTTGCAGGGCTACCATCAAATGACTCTGGGGGGGATCCCAATAGCTTGGTGTTTGCTGATCCAGACATGCTTGCTGGGGTACTTGGTGTGCTGGGTGTACTAGGTTGACTTGGAGATGCGGAGCGACTAGAATAAGCAGGGGTACTAGGATGTTGACTGGGTGTAGGTGTGGTTACACGAACTGGGGGTGCTGTTGGTGGTAATGGGAATACTTTAGCCGAAGGTGTAGGCAGGAATGACTGTGATGCCTGCGCTGGGGTTACTGGAAGTGCACCTGGCACTGCTTGTGGCATCTGCGGCTGGGATACTGTGGTGATAAGTGCTTCTACTCTTCTCGTGACGCTTCCTAGGATCTGGGAGACCTCTTCTTGGTCACTTGATTCACTGTGCGCTGATCTGGCACCTGAAGGTGGTGTTCTAGGTGGTGACCATGCTTGTGGCTCTGGTTGGGTTTCTTGGGCAGAGGTTGCTTCCTCTTTGTGGTCAGAAGATTTGCTTTCTGAGTCCGAGAACTGAACTGGTTTCCTGTTCTCGTATTCCCACCTGTTTCTATGGAATATCCACTCAACAGTTTTTGAGTGGTAGGTACCGAGGAGGGTTGTATAATCAAGGTTTTGAACGTGGGAGATGTGTGGGTGAACTCGGGCGAAGTCTTTGATGGTAATTTCTTCAAGGGTGTCTTGAAATATCCAAGGAAAGTGACCGTCTTTGCTAAAGACTGGTCTGTCAAGAAATTCGCCTTGGATTCTTCTGTGAACTAGGTCAAAAGTTGTGTCGTAGATGCTGGCTGGAATGAGGGATTTTTCTTCTTCTGTGAGCTCTCTAGTTACTGGAGTTTTGCTTCCTTGACTCATTCACTAGTGGCGGGGTAACCTGGTGACAGTCCAACCATCGTCATTCCACTGGTAATGGATCTTATAGGCGGGTTGCAAGATGGCTTGGTCTGGTTGATTTTGTCTAATTCGACGATGGATCCAATGGTATTCCTCGTAAATCCCAAAGTGGGTGACTGTGGTGAGGCTTCTCCAAAGGTAGTTCTGGAAATTGAGGATATTTGACATGAATTCTCTAATATGCTCCAAGGGATGGTTGACGGCTAGGGTGTTACGTCCAGGACTGTGATTATGGTAAGCGGGATGACGAGTTGCTCCCGAATACTTACCAAGGCGAGGAGGACGATTGGTGATCATTACTGTACAATGACTGATGAAGTTACTGTATGATTACACAGCCAATTAGTAGTATCAGTAGTAGTGGTGGTCTCGCTGATGAAGGCGGACCCCGACAAGGTCTTTATAAGGAAGCTATCGACTGGTGTAGTTGATAGCTTGGTTTTCTTGTAACATCTCGAATCTCTATTGTCTTGTGGTCTATCAGAAGAAGTTGGAAGTCAACCACCCAAGACTCTCGAAAGAAGACTCCGCCTTTGCGCGTTGAGACGAAACTCAGCCTTTGTGCTTGAGTACTACAGATCAGCTAAGTCACCACGTTCATCGCCACGTCGCCTAAGTCAGGCTCATGTGCACCTCACATGTAACATTAAAACCAAGCTCTCCAGAATATCGAATGTCGTGGCAACCATCAACACAAAAGACGGTTGGGACTTCCAGCCCTACCGAATCGAATCAAGAGAACGGGACGCTCCCCATTGATATATCATAGGACGAGTTAGGTGGCGACACATACCAGACACAAGGAGGACCGACGAAAACAACACAGGATACTACGCAGAGGCCGCTACCGCGCAAAGGTATCACCCGGTAGTTTTTAACCGAGAACGTTGTTGCTGGGTTGAACTCAGGTGGAGCAACACCAACAACTACTTCGAAGCAACGCGACCAGCAGCCGACGACCTACACATCAACATACCACTAACAGAAGCGTGGCCAATTGACCAACAAGGACCAATAGACGGCCAAGAAGATCGAGATCTCGAATCAGAGCCACCAAGAACCGAGTTTCAACTACGGACAGACACTCCAGCTGCATCAAGCCATACTAGCGAACAACCACCAACCCCACAAAGTGAAGAAGCAGTAGAACCCAAAGAAATCGCAGTACACTCGCTGGAAGTAGACGCACTTGCCACACAAACAGCTGAGTTACACATTCCCAAACCAATCAGGGGAATCCCATTTAGCTACATGGCTACCCAAACAGAAGTATCACCACCTCAGCTCGTCATAAATGAACAAACAGGCCATGTCCAACAAATACAACCAGAAGACATGGAAGCCGTCAATCGAGCAATGGGACCAGATGTTCCCGACGCACCAAGTATTCCTGAAGGAACCGACATGTTCTACAAATTCAGGCTCAACAGAAACCGAGTACCATCACCCGACAACAGACCAGTCCCACCTATAAGAGGACCGCCTGGAGGAGGACCGCCAGGAGGAGGACCGCCAGGAGGAGGACCACCAGGAGGAGGACCACCCAATGGAGGATGGCCGCAGGGAGGAGGAGGCCCACCACAAGGACCACCACCAGCCGCACCCAATGTACAACCAGGAGGGGGGCAATGACAAGTTCATTGGTAACCCACCGCCCACATTTACAGGAGCCCGGTCACAGGCAGAAGTGTTTATCCTCCAGTGGGAAGTATAGGCAGGGGTTAACGCAAATCATTCAGCAATTAGGAACAAATACCAAAAAGCTATGCTTTTCCTCACCTATATACAGGGAAATGCAGTTAACCAATGGGTCATGTCCGCTAGCCAGTGGCTCGTTAACGAAGTTGCCACTGGGACCAATCAATTCGACAACAGGCTGTGGGAAAACCTACTCCACGCATTCCAACGACAGTTCAGAGACGTACTTAGCAAGGAACGAGCACAAGCGCAACTTGACACAGGAATACACATGAAGGATGGCAAGATCGACGACTACATCGCCCTATTCGAACAACTGGTTCGACACGCAGGGTACAACATTAACGCCGAGCAAATGCTCAAATATTTCATGAAGGGACTACCACGGGCCCTGTATGAGACAATGTACCAACATGATGATCCTCGCAACTATGAGGAATGGAGAGAATCCGCCTTAAAATGGCAACAAAAATGGATTCACATGCAGACGGTTCGAGGAAACCTGGATGCATTCAAACCAGGACGCACGACTGGAGGAGCACTAGCTAAGTTGCTAGCACCCCTCCAAAATGATGACCGAATGGACACATCAGCAGATCGAGTCCGTGGACGACAAGCAGGAGCAGAGGACGTGCTCAATAACTACAAACGGGGTGACAACCCCCTCGACCGCCATTTCCCCCACGCGGAGGATTCCTTCAAAGGTGGCAGGAAAACAGACGAGACAACAGCCAGATACAGTGCTATAACTGTCAGAAGATGGGTCACTTCAGTCGTGACTGTCGACAGCCCTGACGCTGTCGCGAGGTCCAGACACGAACCACCGAGACCGCACCAACCAAAGAAGAAAAGGCAGCGGAATGGCTACGAGGGGTGGCCAGCGAGGAAGAAGAAGTAAAGGAATTGGTCCTACAGCAATTGATGGGACAGGATTTTGGAAACGCCTAAACCCGGTGGCCTGGGTGAGGGCAATACGTTGTAACTCCGTGTACATTATGCGCTACCGATCTATGCGAGTACCAGTGTCAATTCGCGCAAGTTACAACATGGCCGACATAAAAGAGTTGGTGGACTCAGGAGCCACTGACAACTTCATACATCCGAACTTTGTAAAATGGATGGGACTCGGACAACGGGCATTAGATAAGCCCAAAAACATATTCAACATTGACGATACCACTAATAAAGCGGGACAGATAACACACTACCTCACACTAAACGTGGAAACCGGAGGAACGAAGAAAGAAATGAGATTCCTCGTCACGGACATAGGACAGGAAGACGTATTGCTGGGATATCCATGGCTAGCCGCGTATGAACCAAGGTTCAGCTAGCACCATGCAACAATAGATGAGAGGCAACTCCCTATTGTGCTGCGATCAGTTAACCCAAACAACAAAAGAGCAGTACTAGCGAAACTGCTAACTGAAGAACAAAACGATGCAAAAATATTGTGGACGTTCACAACCGAAGCAAAGGAAAAGATTGTGGAAGAAATTGAAGAACAAATCTACGGCCGACGGTCAGCGGTGGAACTCGTGGTGGAAGCAAAACAATACACAAAAAAGGTAACAATACCACCAGAATACCAATGCTTCACGAAGGTATTCAGCGAGGAAGAATTGAAACAATTCCCACCAAGAAGAACCTGCGATCACGCGATAGACTTCAAGAAGGGAGTACCAGACGTAATAGACTGCAAAGTATACCCCATGACAAGGGTAGAAGATGTGGCACTAGACGACTTCATTGACGAACAAGTGGAAAAGGGATATATTCGTCCCTCCAAATCCCCGTACGCATCATCATTTTTCTTTATCAAAAAGAAGGACGGCAAGCTACGCCCAGTACAGGACTATAGGAAGATCAATGAGTGGACAATACGAAACCAATACCCACTCCCACTCATTGACGACCTAATCAGAGATCTAGGTGGTGCACAGCTCTTTACCAAACTAGACGTGCGACAGGGATACAACAACATCAGGATCAAAGAAGGGGACGAACACAAAGCGGCGTTCAAAACTCGGCGTGGTCTCTTCGAACCAACAGTAATGTACTTTAGACTGTGCAACTCACCTGCCACCTTCCAAAGCTTCATGAATAACATCTACCGACCAACCATAGCCAAGCACGAAGCAAAGGGGACCACGATTTGAGTATACATGGATGATATCGCCATCACCACAAAACGACAACACAACATGATCAGAGCACACCAAGAGGCAGTTAGCGACGTACTCGCAGTTGCCCTATCACATGATCTCTACTTCAAACCGGAGAAATGTGTGTTCAACATGGCCAGTATTGATTACCTGGGGGTAATCCTTGAAGAGGGGGTGACTCGTATGGACCCTGTCAAAATTTCAGGCGTTCGAGATTGGCCTTTGCCATCATCGGTAAAGGACATATGCTCTTTTCTGGGTTTTTGCAACTTCTACAGGCAGTTCATTAGAGGATTTGCTACAATCGCAAAGCCACTAAATGAACTCACATGAAAAGACGAACCATGGACATGGGAAACGAGACACCAAGTAGCCTTCGAGACACTCAAAAGACACGTTACCACCGAACCCATTCTCACACACCCAGATCAAACGCAACTAGAAGTAGATGCATCAGGATTCGCGGTTGGAGCAGTGTTACTACAAAAAGCACAAGATGGAAAACGACATCCAGTAGGATACTATTCTGCAACTCTTAATGCAGCAGAACAAAACTACGACATCTACAACCTTGAACTATTGGCCATCGTCAAGGCATTACGCCATTGGAGGCATTTATTAGCAGGATCGTCGCATAAAGTACGCATATTCTCCGATCATCTAAACCTCAGATACTGGCGAGACCCCCAGAAGATCAGTAGAAGAATAGCGAGAGAAGTTCTAGAGTTGGCCGAATACAATTTCGAGATACACCACGTCAAGGGAACAGCCAATGGGTGAGCAGATGCCCTGTCACGGCAACCTGACTACAATCAAGGAGAGAAGGACAACGAGGAGGTCATGGTGTTGCCGAACGAACTATTCATACGAGCAATAACCACACAGGACGACCAAAGGATCCGCAAATGGGTAGATCCTCATAAGCTAACCAAACAAGACAACCTGTGGTGGTACCAAGGACAAAGACTAGTACTAACGGGAGCAACAGAGGATATTAGAGAAGTCATCTCTGTGCATCATGACCCACCAATTCATGGACATCCAGGAATAGCCCGTACAACCCAACTATTGGAACAACACTACTGGTGGCCCACCATAAAGCAAGACGTCGTGAACTATGTACGAGGATGCGCTGAGTGTCAGCGACACAAGGTCAACACACACACAACAAAAGCGGCATTACAACCAATATTACCGAGACCAGAAGCCATGCCATTCGAAGTGGTATCACTGGACTTTATTACCAAACTCCCCGTGTCACGAGGGTTTGACTCTATACTCACAGTCACAGATCACGATTGCTCCAAAGCATCGATATTCATACCATGTAATGAAGAGATCTCGGGGGAAGACACCGCCATGTTATACACCAAGCATGTGGTCGCGTGCTTTGGTCTACCAACAAAAATCATCAGCGATCGAGACCCCCGGTTTGCATCAAAATTCACAAGGGAAATCTGTCGCATTCTAGGAGTCAAACAAAATATCTCAACAGCATACCACCCACGAACCGACGGACAATCTGAACGAACCAATCAATGGATAGAACAGTATCTCCGGTTCTGGGTCAATGAAAGACAGAACGATTGGGCAGACCATCTAGCCATGGCCGAATTCGCCCACAACAATTGGACTAATGAATCCACACGCGAGTCACCTTTCCAACTTCTGATGGGATATCACCCACGCACTAATTGGACAGATACAACATCACCAATACCGCGAGTTGTGACCAGACTGAAACAATTGAAAGAGATAAGACAACAAGTGCAAGACCAAATGCGATGGGCGCAACAGTCATGGGTCAAACACCGCAATGTGCCCAAATATCAGATAGGAGATAGGGTGTGGCTCAAGGGACGCCACCTATGGACCAATCAGCCAACCACGAAGCTTGCGCCCAGGAGACATGGGCCTTTCAGGATCGTCCAGGTGATGTCCCCTGTCAACTATCGACTCGAGCTTCCCACGCAGTGGAGCATCCATGATGTCTTCCACACAGATCTTCTCACACCTTACAAAGAAATGATGACTCACGGCGCAAACTATCAGTGCCCACCACCTGAGTTGATAGATGGCGTGGAAGAATACGAGGTTGAAAAGGTACTAGACTCGAGAAGACACGGACGAGGATGCAAGCTACAATACCTAATCAAGTGGAAAGGATACACTGACTCAGATAATCAGTGGGTACCATGGAGTGATGTCCATGCGGAAGAAGAGATAAGAAAGTTCAAACACGATAACCCGCAGGCTGAAATACATTTAAAAGCAGCCTTAACAGAATGAACTACATCTCAGTTCCCTCATACCATGGCTCATGTCCCACTCACCATTATCAACCTTTTTGCCATCCCCGATGTCAACACCCTCATGACATACGACTCCACCAACAACATGGATGACCCCTTCTGCTCTGCCATCGAACATGTCAGAGCTGTCACCGAACAAGATTGAGATGAACGAGAACAACGAGAGCGAGACCTGGCCGAGGCTCGCAGGCGATTCCCTACACCCGCAAGCGGAAGAGTGGAGGAAGATGAGGATGGAATACGGGTTGCTGAAGGAGGTGATGACCTCATGGCGATTGGATCAGGTGACGAGGATGATGGCGACGGAGAGACGGATGAGGATACAGCGGCTGATGAGGCAAGTATCCTCCAGCCCTCCACCGCCTTCACATCCACCACCGCTGTCGATCAATATGACAGCGATGAATCCTCCAATGGATCGTACCATGACGCCCACGTCATCTGCACCCGATGTGACAATCCACAAAGTTACTGTCACTGTGCCCCCTTGCGCATTCCCCCCCGAGCTGCTGATGAAGACGACGAAGTTACCGAACAAACCAGCAACGAGGAGGACCAGTCCCCACCAGTCGCTGTCATCTACGGACCAACGGCGGAGGTCGGTTACGAGGCACGGGGGTTACCTCCATACCGAGAGGCACGCGACCCCTCGCCCGTCACTACGCGCCGAGCGGATGAGCCGAGGCGCCCTGTCCGTACCGTATTTGTAGTGTTATCACCTAACACTGGCCTGACTTAGGCAACTTTGTAGAAGCATGACAAGAAGAGGCTACGTAGCCGTTGATTGATACACCAAATCTGTGGAGATATTGGGTATATAGAAATGATCACAAGGGACTATGTCCACAAGGATGAGAAGCGAGTATTGATCACTTAGTACCCGAGGTACTAGTATACACGAAGAGAAGTGATAATTCGAGAAGACCAAGCTGAAGAGCTATGGTCTGAAGACAGAGACTTATATACAGTTACTCGCTGGCTTTAAAGCGCAGCTGGAATCCAAACCCTAGTACAGCTATACTAGTAATGAGTCATTGTCCATTCTAATAATACTTGAAACACCGGCTATCCCAAATACCGGCGATGTGTAAGTGTCCATGACTAATATGTGCTTACTATCGTAGTCATAACCAACTAGTAAGCAGTCCGAAACTCTGGAGCACACGTCATCCTTTAATGTCAGCAGCGAAACGATGTCAACGTGACAGTATTGCCTACCCCCAGTGGGTTCGTCCTCAACAATGGGATGAACTGGGTGCCCATGGTGATCGAGCACGAGGGTCGACGCATCCCCACCAGATACGTGCGGGTAAGGATGCTCGACAACCCGGAGGTCTTTGGGACGATGGGGCGATACGCGCCAATATACCATGGAGACATACATGCCAAGCCATGTCAGGACATGGGGCCAGCAGCTGAGTACACCTGTGAAGAGCTGCAGTACCTCCGCACTGACTTCCGGGGATGGCGACAGGTAGACGAGGCCTTGGCTCGGCTGGGAGACATATCCCTCGCAGCTGAAGTAAGGCGCTACTGCGCGTCCCAGGAGGTCATCAAAGAGCTGGAGGCGGCGATCAAGAAGCTCGAAGATGACATCTTTGTGCACGTCGATCGCTCGCGACACTTGGCAAAACGGTTGGGAAGGGCGCACACCCTCATGAGGATACAAGATGAGCATGAGACGGACGTTGGACTCACTACGGTACCCAATTGGGTTGTGGAGCGAGGGCGCTCACCCTTGTGAAGGGGGTGATGTTACGTCCAGGACTGTGATTATGGTAAGCAGGATGACGAGTTGCTCCTGAATACTTACCAAGGCGAGTGTTATGGCGATGGTCTGACTTAGACCCTTCCACGCGATGGCAGGTAACGTGACTTAGCGAATCGGGTCTTCACACGAAGGTGAGACTGATCTTGTACGGACTCCTGAAAGAGCCGTCCTAAGGGAGCGATGACCAAGGTAGAAGAGAAGTCTCGACTAGATTGTCTGAGAATACAAGAGTGTCAAGCTGTCGACCACATCAGTCGACAGCTGCCTTATAACAGACTTCGCAACTGTACGCCTTCGTCAGCGATACAGCCACAACTACTACTGCTGAGTGATCGTCCACTAAGACATACGCCACAACTCGGTATCGTACAGTAAGCTGTCGTCATCGTACGGTAATACTATCAGTAATCATCATAGTAAACATGAGTAAGACAAAGGCCATCAGTCAACGACGAAAGGTAAGCGTCCTCCAAACCACGTCCCATCGCTTATGGGTTAGGTCAGCTACGTGGTATGACCTGGGACGTAACATCACCCCCTTCACAAGGGTGAGCGCCCACGCTCCACGACCCAATTGGTCACCGTAGTCAGTCCGACGTCCGTCTCATGCTCGTCACGCACCCTCCTAAGAGCGTGTGCCCGCCCTAACCGTGTTGCTGAGTGCCGCGCTCGATCGCTATGGACGTAGATATCGTCCTCGAGCTTCTTGATGGCGTCTTCGAGTTCCGCGATGACCTCCATGGACGAGCGGTAGCGCCTGACTTCGGCTTGGAGAGATATGTCTCCAAGCCTAGCGAGGGCTTCGTCTACTTGCCGCTTGCCACGGAAGTCAGCGCGGAAATATTGTAGTTGACTTCGGTTGTACTCAGCTGGCGGGCCCATGTCTCTGCAGGGCTCTGCATGGATCTCGGCGCGGTATATCGGCGAACTCCTTCCCATCGTCCCAAAGACCTCCGGGTTATCGAGCATCCGAACCCGCACGTACTTTGCGGGGATGCGACGCCCGTCGTGTTCTATTACCATAGGCACCCAGTTCATCCCGTTGTTGAGGGTGAACCCTCCGGGAGTAGGCGATATGGCACGGAGAGGGACCCTCGTGCCATACGCGCGGCGCGCGTTGATCGGTGAGGTGTCTCGGGCTTCTGCATACGACGGGAGGCCTCGTTCCGCGTACCCTTGCTCTGCCGTTGGTCCGTAGACAACAGCAGTTGGAGGTGGTCGGCCCGCCGCATCGTCGGTTTCGCTGGCAAGGACGCGGACTTGGAAAGGTACAGGTGCGGGAGTACAGTGGCAGTAAGCGATGGAGTTCTCGCACCGTGTACAGATGACGTTGGCGTCATGGTAGGAGTCGCTGCTCTCGTTGTCGTCGTCTTCGTCGTCATCGTCGCTGAAATGGTCGACGGCGGTGGTTGAGGTGTTTGCGGTGGTGGACTGGCGGACGCTTCTCTCATCAGCATCTGTATCCTCATCCTCCGTTCCGCGGCCGTCTTCTTCACTATCTGGTCCTGTCTCCATGACATCATTACCTCCTTCAAGAGGGAGTATTCCTCCCTCATCTTCTTCCACTCGTCCGCTGGCTGGAGTAGGGAATCGCCGCCGCGCTTCAGCGAGGTCTTGCTCCTGCTGCTCTCGCTCGTCTCTGTCTCGCGTGGCGACTGATCGGACTTCTGCCATGGCGGAGCAGAAGGGGTCGTCGACGTTATTGTTGGTATCGTAGGTGACGAGGGTGTCGATGTTGGGGAAGGCGACCTCGTTAAGGGAGATAATGGAGAGGGGTACATTGGTCATGTTAAAGGTGGATGTGGAGGGTGATGGGTTCGATAGCCCTGTCGCGGACGCTTTTATGTGAGTTTCAGCCCTCGGGTGAGATCGTGCGAACTTCCTTATCTCTTCCTCGGCGTGAACGTCGTCCCACGGGACCCACTGGTTCTCCGAGTCTGAGTACCCCTTCCATTTGATGAGATACTGAAGTTTGCGCCCTCGTCCGGACCTCCTAGAGTCTAAGACTTTTTCGACTTCGTATTCTTCCACGCCTTCGACCAGTTCTGGTGGGGGTCGTAGGTAGTTTACGCCGTGCATACACGTTTCTTTGTAAGGCGTAAGCAGGTCTGTGTGGAATACGTCATGGATTTTCCACTGCGGAGGTAATTTGAGCCGGTAATTCACAGGGGACATCACCTGTACTACTTCAAATGGCCCCTGTCTTCTGGGCGCAAGCTTGGGCGTTGGTTGATTAGTTCGTAGATTGCGCCCATCTAACCATACTTGGTCTCCTACAACGTATCGAGGCGTATCCTTGTGTTTGATCCACGACTTTTGAGCCTTGATCATGTTTTCCTGCGCGCTCCGACGGGCTTCTTTTAGTTGTTCTATCCTAGTGGATACGCTAGGAAGATTGCTTGTTCCTGGCGCCCATTTATCTCTAGGATGATACCCCATCAGCGCAAAGAACGGGGTCTGTTTCGTGGTGCTGCTTATCGTATTGTTGTGTGCAAACTCGGCAAGGGGTAATTGAGCAGCCCAGTTATCTTGTTTTTCATTCGTCCAGAGTCGTAAGTACTGTTCCAGCCACTGATTGGAACGTTCTGATTGGCCATCCGTCCTTGGGTGATAAGCGGTCGATATGTTTTGTTGGATTTGAAGGATTCGACACAATTCCCTCATGAATTTTGCGGCGAATCGAGGGTCTCGATCACTGATAATTTTGCTAGGTAGGCCAAATCGGGGTAGTACTTTCTGCGCGTAGAGTTTTGCCGTGTCTTCGCCTGACATTGATTCTTGACAAGGAATGAAGATCGATGCTTTCGAGCAATCGTGATCTGTGATGGTGAGTATTGAATCGTATCCGTCTGACGGAGGCAACTTGGTTATGAAGTCTACGGCAATGACTTCGAAAGGAGTAGCCTCGGGCCGTGGATAGATAGGAGCCAGTGGTGCTTTTGTCGGTCGCGTATTGACTTTATGTCTTTGGCATTCGGCACAACCTGTTACATAGTCAGCAACATCTTTCTTCATCTGAGGCCACCAGTAGTATCGAGCCAATAGCTCGAATGTCTTGTTTATTCCTGGGTGACCGGCTGTCCGCGTGTCGTGATGTTGTCTGATGATCTCTCTCAGATCCTCCTCCTTGCGACTTGTGACGACGACTTTTCCTTCTTTGAGCCATATACCGTCGATTTTCTTGAGTTCGTAAGGGCTGACCCACAGCTCGATTTGCTTCGCGTGTTGCTCTATTATCGGCGACACATTTTCAGCAGCTGTTCGCGCGAATACGTGGTTCGGGAGGACGGTGATTTGGTCGTTGTCCTTCTCTCCCGTGTCATAGTCTGGTCTTCTCGATAATGCATCAGCTCGACCATTAGCTCTTCCCTTGAGATGGTGTATCTCGATGTTGTACTCTTCTAGCTCTAGTACCTCTCTTGCTACTCTTCGGCTAATCTTCTGTGGGTCTCGCCAGTATTGAAGGTTCATGTGATCCGAAAATACTCTGACCTTGTGTGGCGACCCCACCAACAGGTATCTCCAGTTTCGCAATGCTTTTACGATGGCGAGCAACTCGAGGTTGTATATGTCATAATTGCGTTCGGCTTCGTTGAGTGTTGCGGAGTAGAATGCTACTGGATGTTTTTTGCCGTCGTGACCTCTTTGCGTTAGTACTGCTCCTACAGCAAACCCTGACGCATCTACTTCTAAGTCATATTGGACTTCGGGGTTTGGATGTGTGAGGACCGGGTTGCTCGTGACACGATTTTTGAGCGTTTGGAACGCATTTTGTTGATCTGCTCCCCACCGCCATTCTTCGTCCTTTCTTGTTAGTGTGTTCAGTGGTCGAGCAATGTTGGCGAAGCCTCGGATAAAAGGGCGGTAAAAGTTGCAAAAACCCAAAAAACTGCGTACGTCCCTGACTTTTGCTGGTGTCGGCCAGTCACGTACACCTGCTACCTTTGCTGGGTCCATACGTGTCATCCCCTTTTCAAGGATTACCCCCAGGTAATCTATAGACGGGACGTGAAAGGCGCATTTTGCCAGTTTGAAGTAGAGGTCATGGTCTTTTGCGATTTGGAGGACCGCAGCCACTGCAGCGGTATGAGCATCGTCGGTTTTCTGTAGGGATCCACAGTCTTTGGTGGCGATAGCGATATCATCCATATAGATACGGATGTGCGTTCCTTTGGGGGCGAACTCCTCGATTACTGGTCTGTAGATATTGTTCATAAAAGCTTGGAAGGTTGCTGGTGAGTTACAAAGTCCAAAATACATCACCGTTGGTTCGAAAAGACCTCGACGCGTCTTAAAGGCCGCTTTATGTTCATCGCCCTCCTTGATTCGAATATTATTGTAGCCTTGTCTGACGTCGAATTTTGAAAACATCACCGCTCCTCCAAGGTCTCTCATAAGATCTGTGATGAGAGGGAGGGGGTATTGGTTTCGTATTGTCCACCGATTGATTGCCCTGTAATCTTGGACCGGTCGTAGTTTGCCGTCTTTCTTCTTGATAAAAAAGAAAGATGATGCATAGGGGGATTGCGACGGTCTGATATATCCCTTTTTGAGATGTTCATCGATGAAATTGTCCAAAGCTTCATCTTCTTGTCGAGTCATTGGGTAGATCCTGCATGTGAGCGCCTTTGGTGCGTTTGGGAGAAGAGTGATGGCATGGTCACAAGATCTTCGCTCTGGTAGTCTTGACGAAGCTTCTTCGTCAAAGACTTTTTTGAATGCTTCGTACCTGGGGAGTAAGGTAGGACCTCCTTCTTCCTCCGTTGGTTTTGGTCTCTTTGGGATGACTATTCTTCGTCCCCTTTCTTCGGCTTCCTCCAACTGGGTGACGATCTTTTCCTTCTGTTCGGTGAGTAGGTGAGCAAGCACATCTCTTCGGTTATTTGGGTTGACGGTTTTGATGATAATGGGAAGATGTGCTTTGTTTATTGTTCCCGTCCTCCAGTCGAATTGAGGCTCGTATGCGGCGAGCCATGGGTATCCTAAAAGGATTTCTTCTTTTCCTATATTGGTGACTAGGAATCGCATATCTTTCTCCTTTTCTCCTACACGGACGCGGAGTATCACATAGTGGGTGATAAGTCCGGCTTTGTTGGTTGAGTCGTCGATATTGTATATCCTTTTCGGATTTTCTAGACGACGTGTCTTTATCCCTGTTTTTTCGAGGAATCGTGCGCTCACAAAATTGTCGGTGGCCCCCGAGTCCACCAGTGCTTTTACGTCGGCCGTGTTGTAACGTGTGTCGAGATGAACTGGAACTCGCATAGATCGGTAGCGGGTAATGTACACGGTGTTACAACGAAATGCCCTCACCCAGGCCGTCGGGTTCAGGCGTCTGAAAAATCCGTCCCCATCAACTTCTGTAAGATGAGGTCCTTCACGTCATCTCCTTCGCTTGCCACTCCCCTGAGCCAGTCTTCGGCTTTATCTTCGTCAGTCTGCGGCTTCTGTTCCGTACTTCTGATCTGTTGCGGTCGTCTTCCTTGTTTTGGTTGGCGACAGTCTCGGCTGATGTGCCCTAGTTTGTTACAATTGTAACACCGTACTTGACTGAAATCGCGATTTCCTCGGTTCTCCCTTTGCCTTTGGAGATATCCTCCTCGTGGTGGAAATGGAGGTCGTGGATTATTGAGGACGTCTTCTGCTCCTGCGAGTCTTCCTCTGACTCGGTCCGCGGATGTGTCCATTGCGTCTGGGTGTGGTAGTGGAGCAAGCAATTTTGACAGTGCTCCCGCGTGATTTCTGTTAGTGTTCTTGAACATGTCAAGGTTTCCGCGCACCGTCTGCATGTGGATCCACTTTTGTTGTCTTCTGAGAGCCGATGCCCTCCATTCTTCGTACGTTCTTGGGTCGTCATGTTGGTACATGGCTTCGTATAACGTCCTTGGTAACCCTTTTATAAAGTATTTGAGGGTCTGTTCGGCGTTAATGTCGTAACCTGCGTATCGAACCAATTGTTCGAACAACGCGATGTAATCGTCGATCCTTCCTTCCTTCATTCGTATTCCAGCATCGAGTTGTGCCTGAGCACGTTCTTTGCTGAGTACGTCGGCGAATTGTCTTCTGAAGGCTTGTAGAACATTGTTCCATAGCCTATTGTCGAATTGACTGACACCTCTTGCCACTTCTCGGACTAGCCATTGACTAGCCGACATGACCCAGGCGTTAACTAGATCTCCTTGAACGTATGTGAGAAACAACATAGCTTTTTGATATTTGTTTCTCATGGCTGTGTGGCTGGCGTTTACTCCGGCGTAGACCTCCCATTGAAGGATGAATCCTTCAACTTTTGCGCGGTCACCACTGAACGGGCTTGGAGGATTCCCTATGAATTTGTCTGTGGTGTTTCCTCCTTGCGGTGGTCCTCCTTGGGGATGTCCTCCTGCTGGTGGTGGTCCTCCTGCTGGTGGTGGTCCTCCTGCTGGTGGTGGACCTCCTCCTCCTTGTGGTGGACCTCCTCCTCCTTGTGGTGGCGGGGCATCCTGTTGTCGTCTGAAGGGGTATCCCCGTATTCCTTCTCCTCTATTAATTTGCTCATAAGGCTGAGGAGGCGGGTCGTTGTAGTCGAAATCGAAGCCTCCTGGTTGGTCTGGCTCGTCAGGTCCCATAGCTCTTCGTGCGGCTTGTAAATCTTCGGGGTTCATGTCTACAACATGACCCGTTCGTTCATCAATGATGAGTGGCGTTGGTTCTTCAACGAGGGTTTGAGTGGCCATGCGAATGGGATCTGGAATATGCAACGTAGCTGTTTGTTGGATGATGTTTTCCACCGCTGGTTCTTCGTGAACGTAAATGTTCTCTGGTTCTTCGGCGATCGAGGGTGTTAGTGCTCGTTCACTTGTGTGACTTGTGTCCGACCTTGCAGGGGTTCGGTGTTGGAGCTCGGGTGATATGGGCTCTTCGTGTGTGTCTTCTGGGGTTCCGTCGATTCTTCCTTGTTCTTCGACGTCGCGCGCTTCCGATAGTAAGATGTTACAGTTCAGGTCGTCCTCAGCTGGCCTTGCTGCTTCAAAGTATTCGTGGGTTCTGTTCCACCTAAGTTCTACCCAACAGCACCTTCCGTGATGAAAGATGATGGGGTGAAACCGTTGAGATGTGGCTGCTTCGGCGTAGTAGCCGGTGTTGAAGTGGTCTAGAGGTCCACTTCGTCTGTCGTCGGGAATTGTCCTCCAACGGACTCGATTGATAACGTATCTTGCGGGGGCGTCCCTTTCTCTTGAATTGATGATAAAGGGTTGGAAGTCCCAGCCGTCTTTTGTATTGATTGGCGCCACGGCGTGTGAGGATAGCTTGACACTAATGTTATGGCGATGGTCTGACTTAGACCCTTCCACGCGATGGCAGGTAACGTGACTTAGCGAATCGGGTCTTCACACGAAGGTGAGACTGATCTTGTACGGACTCCTGAAAGAGCCGTCCTAAGGGAGCGATGACCAAGGTAGAAGAGAAGTCTCGACTAGATTGTCTGAGAATACAAGAGTGTCAAGCTGTCGACCACATCAGTCGACAGCTGCCTTATAACAGACTTCGCAACTGTACGCCTTCGTCAGCGATACAGCCACAACTACTACTGCTGAGTGATCGTCCACTAAGACATACGCCACAACTCGGTATCGTACAGTAAGCTGTCGTCATTGTACGGTAATACTATCAGTAATCATCATAGTAAACATGAGTAAGACAAAGGCCATCAGTCAACGACGAAAGGTAAGCGTCCTCCAAACCACGTCCCATCGCTTATGGGTTAGGTCAGCTACGTGGTATGACCTGGGACGTAACAGCGAGGAGGACGATTGGTGATCATTACTGTACAATGACTGATGAAGTTACTGTATGATTACACAGCCAATTAGTAGTATCAGTAGTAGTGGTGGTCTCGCTGATGAAGGCGGACCCCGACAAGGTCTTTATAAGGAAGCTATCGACTGGTGTAGTTGATAGCTTGGTTTTCTTGTAACATCTCGAATCTCTATTGTCTTGTGGTCTATCAGAAGAAGTTGGAAGTCAACCACCCAAGACTCTCGAAAGAAGACTCCGCCTTTGCGTGTTGAGATGAAACTCAGCCTTTGTGCTTGAGTACTACAGATCGGCTAAGTCACCACGTTCATCGCCACGTCGCCTAAGTCAGGGTCATGTGCACCTCGCACATAACATAGGGTGACTCTATTCTGGTCGTACTGCAGTCTGCAGTGTTCTTTGAATGCCTGGAGTTCTCTGGGATTCCTGGTAGGTAGGTGTTCTGTGATGTAAACAGACTCTGGATAATGGCAATGTAATTGTATTGCCTCTGTCCGGAGGTAGTTGGCTTCTTCACTACTGGTGGAGTGCTGTCTGGCGATGGGGTTTACTGGTCGTGAAACTAAGGGTACTCTGTTGGGTGGGTACACTGGGTCAACCGGAACTGGGGGTCCTCTGATGGATGGGTACACTGGTTCAGATGGACTGGCTTGGTTTATTCTGGGAATATCCCTTCTTGGGACAACTGGGACTTGAGTATGCAAAGCAAGGAGGTCTTCTCGGTGTATGGAATGGTGTTCCACACGTGTTCTCTGGTTTCGTCTTCTATGGGGGCGCTGCTGAATGTTCTGGGACGCCAGATTGATAGCCCAATCAACTATACATTCTCCGATGTTTTCCAGCTTGGAATAGGCATTGCCTGGGGCCCACAATACTACACTAGGTGGAGTAGGTGGGGTATCTGGTCTGTATCTGCAGTCACACACTTCTTTTGCACACCAACACCTTCTAGGTCCGTTCCAAAGGTTAGGTTCTCCCCAACCATCAACAGACTCAGTTGATATGCTAGTGGGACTGCTTGGGGGTAGTGGAGTTTCGACAAGGGGTGGGGGTGTTTGCGCTTCAGCAAACTCGAGGATTTCAGGGTCGTCGGGGGTGTCTGGAGGGAGGTGATAAACTTGAGGGTCGATGAGGTGGTGGTCTGGGTTTTCAAGGGTGGTTTCCCAGTTGGAAGAGCCCCAATTGTAAGTGAACTCTTTTCCTTCGACTATGGTGAGGTGGAACTCTGTTCCTCTGGTGACAAGACGGATCTCTTGCCAGGTGATTTGGACTTGGTCGTAGTTGAGGGAGAAGCGCTCTAGATATCTGATACGCTCTCCTGCTCTGATGCGTCGGATGAGTTCTTGTCTTTGAGGGGGAACGTGGATTAACCAAAAGTGGTCATATTTGGTCCACAGGAGGAGGGACTCGGCTGGGGAATTATTAACAGTGGTGGCGCCAGAGAGATGCCAATACAAGAGTTGCTCTTGGGCGGCTTCAGCAATTCTTGTTAAGTCGATGTTCTGAAAATCTTCATAGTCCCCCTGGTAAGTTACTTTACCAAAGGGCAGGAGGTCTTTGAGTTTGTTTAAGAGGAATGGAGGGTCACTCCAACAGTCAATGATATCACACTGACTGGCATCGAACAAGGATGTCTCAGGGTAATAAGTCCTGAGCTGAAGAAGGCAATGAGTCTCAAAGAAGTTGTGGGCACGTCGGAGTCTTTCTCCTTCTTGAAGGTGAACTGGGAATATTGACACTGGATGCACGAACCCCGATGTATTGACAAGGAAGTGACAACAATTTGTACTACCACTTACTAGTTAAAGTAAATGGCTACAAAGGCGTGTTATCACTATAGGTTGAGATAAAATTGAAGGGGTCCGCCGGGATGCGGGGCATGAAACAATAGGATAATAAGTGAGGGCGGGTCCTCACTGTATTGTCAAAGTGGTACCCTTGGTACACTGCATAGACATTTTCTTCAAAAAAACCTAGGTGACCATATGTAGTCACCACTCTCCCGTCCAAAAAATTGTGGACCTCAAAGATGACAAGCGTATATATGTACGCTTCACGAATGGGGTTGTTCAGGGACCTGAATGCTTCACGAATGCCATCCCTGAAACTGTACTTGATGGAGCCCAAGGGGAGGTCGTCGCTGGGGAGGTCGAGGACTGCTTTGCAGCAGACGTAGATGGGTTGGATGCCGAGGGCGACGGCAATGTCTCGATGGCGGGGGTAGATGGCTAAAAAATGAGGGGACGTGAATCAAAAGGGAATGACACCAGTAAAAACAGGGGGTGAGTCACACAGGGCCTCAGCTGTGCGAATGGTGTGGATGGAGAACTGGTGGAACTCCGATATTTGTTGCCACTCCTCTCCTCGAGGGGTGTGGATGGCGAGGTACTGGTGGGGGTGCTCTCCTCTAACTTGGAGGCAGGATGGTGGGCGGTTGACAGGGGCAGGGGGAATGTTTTCTTGGCTCTCTTCTACCAGTGCAGGAGATGCACACTGTTCCGAGTAGAAGGCTACATGAAGCTCTGCAGCTTCGTAGTCAATGGGGGAGTCTGGGGTTGGTGGACAAGGGGGGGGTGTCAAGGGATGGAGGGCCAGGGTTGGGATATGAAAAACTGGGGACGACACTGGACAAGGGATTGGTGACACCAACCTAACCGAAGGAGGTGTCTGGGGCAAGGGAGCTGGGGAAGGGTAACGAAGCTCAGGGGTTGGAGTCCGAGCTACTGGCAGGGAGAGGGCAGGGGAACCTTAGGGAGAGGCGATTCACTCAACGCTTAGAGGAATCCCTGGTGGTGATGACAGGAAATACAGGGGAAATGGGAGGTTCTGCCCTAAAGGGGACAAAGGAAGACGAGGGGGCGATGATGGGGGCAGGGGAACGCTTGGAAGATGACGAGGATGACAAGGGGGGGAATAATCAATTTTATGGTATGATCCTGAATCAGCATCCCACACTCCAAACTCAGAGTAATCGTAGTCAGACACTGAGAAGGTTCGTGGTTAGCAAGCTAAGACCGTCCAAGTGTGATGAGTGTCTCACTGTTTATACGCAACAGAGAGACCAAGGATCACAAGGAACAGGGTGGCTAACGTCAAACCAACAAGGGAGTAGAACAGGGAGAGAAGACAATGGACCACAAGTAGCAAGACAAGGATGTGGAACAACCCAATGGTGGGAAGCTGCACAGTGGACAGGAAGGTACAAGTGGGGATGTTGCAAGTGGACAGTCTGAGGGACTGTCTGTTACATTGCTCCAGCTTATATACCTGAATACATGGTCTGTGCATACTTTAGGGGAGGCCCAACTCTGATCCACAGGTGGGCCCATGGAATACTCTAGAAGAGTTCTAAAGATAGCATGGAATGTGCTGGAAGGTTTCTAAGTATATCGTCCAATAGCATTAATCCCTGACAAGCTCCGCTCGTCAGGTGATTGATCAACAATCTTCATTTACCAATCAATGGACTTTGTTTATCAATCAACGATCTTTGTTGATTGATCAACAAACAAGTCATGTGAGGTCATATGACCTTTTGCTTGGTAAGTCCCAGTTCTGGACCGGGTCTTTCTTGAATAGGAAGGAAAAGATTATCCAATCTTTTCACGCACATCGTCTTGGCTAGTTCCACTAGACCAATACTTTGTGTTCCTGGGTTTGTGTATGCATTCCCTTGCACACTCCTGAGTTTCCTGGGTAAGTCACAGACCGAGGTATAGGTTTGTGACAGGGAGTGGAATGAGTGTAAATTTTGGAAGGGCAGGGGAAATGTAATAAAAATGCATGGCACCTGATCTCACACAAATGTGAGAGCAAGGTTTGCAACCAAACCATAGCTCATAGACTATTATCCCCTGATTGGCTGTTGCAGCTGTCAGGGTGGTGAGGTAGGCCGTGGTAGCACAGAACTCATCCCAAAGGAAGCCAGGTTCATTGCACACAAAATGCAAAGCCCAGGCTTTACCAAGGATCATTCTATGAAGATGTTCTGCTCTTCCATTTTGGGCCAACATATAGGGGGCTGTTGTTTGGTGATCTATTCCTAGTGATTGGTGCCACTGGCACATGGCAGTTAAAACTAGTTTGCTGTTGTCTGTGACAAGAATTTTTGTGTTTCACTGGTCTGCACAGTGACAGCTTTGTGCCAAGTCTGGAATGCCAAGCACATGGTGCTTTTGGTTTGAAGGGGGACACTCCATACATTACCGGAATAATCATTGATTATGTTCATGGAATACATGTTCCTGGCATGAGATGTTACAGCCATTGGACCACATAGGTTCATGTACACCCTCCCTAAGCATTTCTTGGCCTTATTCCCCTCCCAAGTCTTTGGAACAGGTGTTCTTGTCTGCTTCCTGAGGGTGAAATGATGACAGTTGGGGGGGAGCAATGATAGGTCAATACACATACCTTGAGATACTTCATTTTTGGCCATCTTGACAATTGCATGGTTGTTGCAGTGGCCAAGCTAGCAATGCCAGGTTTCAACATCTGGGACCTTCAGGATGAGGGTGGTATAGGGAATAGATTTATGGTGCTGGACAAAAGGAATTTTGGTGTCAAGGAGGAATAGATGTTTTGTCTTCAAAGCTGTACCTCTGGTGAGAACAGTGTCACTCTTATTTGTGACCAGGCATCCAGTGTTGTTGAAGATAGTTTGTAGTAGTCAGTTTCACTGATTGTAAAAATTGAGATTAGCCAACTGTGGACTGTGGGATATAGAGCACATCAGTGAGCTTTAGGACATGACCATTGGCAATGTGTTGGTCAATGTCACCCACACTGACAGCATAGATGCTGGAACCACACAAGCCTTTCACAGGGTGACTTAGGATGTTATGCAGGGTTTTAAAGTCGAATGCTTCAGAGGATATGTGACAGGTAGCCCTGGAGTCAAGAATAAAAGGCAGTTCATCAGTGAGAGCCAGAGGCACATGTCCAGTAGTGTAAGTAGCAGGTGCAATGTCATCATCATCAATTTGACAGGTGTGAGTCCCCCAGTCCATGGAGGTGTGAAGATCCTTAGTGGTAGCCAGAACAGCAACATATCCTTCCTCATTGTATGAAGGCATGGTGACATATGAGATGGTCAAGATCATGATGTTAGCCTCAGCAGTAGACAGAGTAGTGTTGTCAGACATGAGCATGTAGCATTTGCCATTAATGGTGAGAACATTGTCGTTAGAATTGTTCTGAGACTGAGACATAGTAGACTGGTTTGCATTATTGGCCCACAATTGTTTCAACCTCTGTTCAGGTTGCCAGGCTTCTGGTTGTTCTGTGTGTCCTCCTACACAGCGCAAGCTTCTTTGATTGTTTTACTGGCCATTTGTCCTCCTTGCACAAATGCAATATTCCATGCAATGGTTAGAACATTTGCAGTTGGAACAAATAGATCTATTGCTTTTGCCAGAGACAGTGGTAGAGGCGGTAGTTTTGGAAGGAATGCCTTGCTTTTTGTGTATCAAGATTGTTTGTTCCTCTCTGAGGATGTGGTTTCATATGTCAGTGGATGTAATAGAGGGATTTTGAGTAAGTCATTAATTGAAGTTTGAAGTCTGGGGTAATGGTTTCTGAGGGTGTTGAGTATAAAGATTATGAGGAGCTTGTTATCATCCATTTTCCCCATCTTCATGAATCTGGTGTGGAGTTTTACGATTTCTTTGAGAGTGTGACTGAGAGGGATGTTAGGCAGAAATCTGGAGTCAAGGGCCTCCTTGAAGACATGTACTTGGTGTAGCATTTCCACCAAACACTGATCTGACTTGGATCCAAGAGATTCCTTGTATCAATACTGAGCTAAGTGCAAGGCCTACAACCCAGACAAGAACTCATAAAGGGTGAATAACCACAGAGTGTCACGTGGCGACATCATTCAATCTCCCACTACCACTAAGCGTCACAAATGCCGACATGAACACTGGAAGAGTTGCCAAGATTACCCTGAAGAACATATATGGGTAGCCGGACAACCAGAGTATTGTGAAGAAGAAGAGGAGGTACGCGCTCTCGTATGGGCCCAGGCCAATGGATGGCCAGAGGTGGAGGAAGAAGATTACTATGTTGAAGAAGATGAAGTGTTGCGCATATGCCAGTTAGTGAGTGGAATGCTCATTCATGAGTCGTCCTCAGATGCTGGCAAGAGTATTGCAGGAAGGATGAAGGTCACGTGATCTGATCACGTGCAGTCCTGGGTCATGCCTCGTATCTGACCTAAGCTATAAGTCATGGGACTTTAGGATGGAAGGTTATGGAAGACCATGGTAGGCATGAGGTCAGATGTGTTATTCCTGATAGCCAAAGGTCTGAACAATTCCCTTATGGGTCAAGTTCTGATGGAATAGGTTCTGATGCACTGGTATTGTGCCAAGACATTTGTTATCTTGTTATCTTGGATTGTGATGTCATTTGTGAGTCATATGGTGTTCTTATCTCTGACTCATAGTTGTGTTATCTCTGACTCGTGTGGGGCCTTATGCCTCATGTACTGAATGTTTCATGATAAACCCCTGTGGCTTGATGGACTATTCCTATTGGCAGATTAGGTCGTAGGTGTTATCTCATTTATAGTTCGAGCTCAGTTTGATTACTGTCTTGGAGTACTATAAGTACTTGGCAGGTTTCGTCAGCAGTTGTTAGCTTAGTTGTTTTGACTTCCACCTGTATTCCTCTCAGGGACTAGCAAAACATTCTTATAGCAGAGTCATTGGTCTGTGTGACTATCTTCTCATCTTGTTGCCAACTTGTGTGTTAGGCTATCACCATTGTTTGGCATTATAAGGGGACCTTTTGAGGTTATTCACCCTTTACGAGTTATTGCCTAGGTTGCAAGCTGTGTGCTTGGCTTAGTGTTGATACAGGAAAGCCCACGGATCCAAGTCGGATCAGCGTTTAGTGGAAACACTACACAGAGGGTCCCCTCTATAATGCCTAACAAGGTGAAAGCCTAACACACAAGTTGGCAACAAGATGAGAAGATAGTCACACAGACCAATGACTCTGCTATAAGACTGTCTAGCTTTCCTGAGAGGAATACAGGTGGAAGTCAAGACAACTAAGCTAATGACTACTGGCAAAACCTGCCAAGTATATATAGTACTTCAAGCCAGCTTCGAAGCTGAGCTTGAACTATGAACCTAATATGACCTATGACCTAACCTGCCAATAGGAATTGTCTATCAAGCCACAGGGGCTTATCATGAAACATACAGTACATGGGGCATACAGCCCCACATGAGTCAGAGATAAGAAACACCATATGACTCACAAATGACATCCCAATCCAAGATAACAAGATAACAAATGTCTCAGCACAATACCAGTGCATCAGAACCAATTCCATCAGAATCGACCCTATAAGGGAATTGTCCAGACCTTCAGCTATTGGGAATTCCACATCTGACCTTGTGCCAACCATCCTTCCAGAACCTTCTATCCTTGAACCACAACCAAGTCATATGACTTATGGTTTAGATCAGCTACCACATGACTTCATGTGATCTGGGACTTCATGTGATCTAATCATGTGACCTCCATCCTTCTTGCAATACTCCTGCCAGTATCTGAGGGTGACTCATGAACCTCTGTAAAAAAGAAAGTCGATGAAAGTCGCTAAAAAGTCAGACAAAGTCCAAAAAAACGACATTCAGTCAATGAAAAGTCAAAAAAAGTCAGAAGTCAACATAAGTCAATTGTCAGTCAAAATTGACTTATTGAAAAAATGACGAAAACTTGTGGTATTTTTCAGTGAGTATGCAAAAGTCAAACAAAGTCAACTGGCAGTCTGGGAAAAGTCAATGAAACCTTAGAGAAAAATTGCAAAAAAAGCAATTCTGAGTGGGGGAGATGGGGAAAGCTGGAAAGGGGGTGTGTACATAGAGATAGGAGCATATAGGGAAGGGGTGTGAGTGTGTGTGAGGGGGTGGGGGTAGGAGATATAGGGAATGGGTGTGAGTGTGTATGTGGGGGTGGGAGTGGTGGTGGGAGATATGGGGAAGGGGTGCGTGTGCATGGAGGTGGGGGATGTGGGGAAGGGGTGTGTGCATGGAGGTGGGGGATATGGGGGGGGGGGGGGGGGGGGGGGGGGGGGGGGGGGGGAGGGGGGGGGGGGGTGGAATGGAGGTGGGGGATATGAGGGGTGTGTGCACATGGAGGTGGGGATATGGGGAGGGGGTGTGCACATGGAGGTGGGGGATGGGGGGGGGGGGGGGGGGGGGGGGGGGGTGGAATGGGGGGGGGATATGGGGAGGGGGTGTGTGCACATGGAGGTGGGGGATATGAGGAGGGGGCATGTGCACATGGAGGTGGGGGATATGGGGAAGGGGTGTGTGCACATGGAGGTGGGGGATATGGGGAAGGGGTGTGTACACATGGAGGTGGGGGATATGGGGAAGGGGTGTGTGCACATGGAGGTGGGGGATATGGGGGGGGGGGGGGCATGTGCACATGAAGGTGGGGGGTATGGGGAGGGTGTGTGTGCACATGGAGGTGGGGGATATGGGGAAGGGGTGTGTGTGCATGGAGGTGGGGGATGTCAGGAAGGGGTGTCCATGCTAGCACAGCACCTCACAACCTTTCTTGAGTGGCAGCACTCACTGACCTTTCCTCCACTACTTATGCATATGTGGCAATGCTTCAGACATGTTTTGGTGTGAAGGAATGAGCATAGGAATCTAGCTCAGAGGGATCCTTCACCAGCAAAGACACAATTATATAGCAACCTCTACTGTACAAGTACATAATGGCTAATTTACTTTACTACTCTTCTTGCTCTTCAATTTCATCCTCCTCAACATCAAGCAAATCTAATCCTACATGTTTTCTCAATATATGAACCCTTGGCCCATATTCCCATATTCCAACCAATTTAGTGATTCTGAATGTTTCCATGACCATAAATTCCTCAGACCACTCTCCACATGACCTCCCCATGACATCAACCATGTTTACTAGTTCATGGTAGACCACAACACTGCAATCATTCTGAGGCAAGTGGTAAATTGCCAATGCCTCTCCAAAAACCAGCCCCCCTCCCTGAGATTCAAAGTATCTGGATGACCTGGAAGCTAGCCCTGCTTCTTCAGATATTCTGCTTCTCAAAGTGATTTCTCCTGGTATGACACACTTTCCTCATCTCACAATTGGCATATCTGTGTCCAATGGGAATTCAAAGAAATCACAAATTGCAGCAAGGTGATCATAATGTTCTGAGGGACTAGTGATCTCCACCTTTTTGATTGGAAGTGACTGATACAAGTGTTCTCTCTTCTCTTTCTCTCTTGGGGGAATCTTTATCAATGGATATCGCAAGTTCAACACCTTTATGCTTGCCCTTTCATAGAGCATTGTAGCAAGATTAGCAAAAGGTGCTTTTCTGAATCTAACTTTATGTCCAATCTCTCCAATGGCCCTCTCAACTGTAGCTTGAGACCCAAATCTGATTGATCCATTCCATGAAATATGAAGAGGAATGTGAATTAACTGTCAGATGCACAGCCTGCATCTTGAAACCTTCTCATGGTCATTTTGAACATAAAGCCTTTCAAAGCCTTCAAGGAAGGACTTGATTAAATTGTGCAAGGCATATAGGTCCTCATCAGACTTTGGTGTGTGAGACATTGCCACTTCAATGATGTCCACAAATTGCACAAAGTTCTCTAGCACCTCTCTATCAAAGTCTAGCTCCCATGCTATTGGTATTATATACCAATGAAGTAGAGCCATCCATTCATAGATTCTGAACTGGCTGTTATGCTTCAGATATGGATTTCTGATTGGTGAAGCAAAGGATGGAGGAAGGGTCTTCCTTGCCTTCTCAATCTCTTCACCAAGCTCTGAAGCCATTTCTGCAGGCATATGTATCTGTTCATCCTCAGAACTGTGTATTACCCACAAATCCCAGATGTGGACCATGCAGTTTTCATAGAACAAATGAAATGGGTCTAGTGGAAAGAATGATGGGTGGAGAAATGCAGGACTAGCTGCACACATTGTGAGGCGTGAGACTCCTGTACTCTGTGCAATTTTTGAGTACTCAGATTTATTGGCTGCAGACTGGAGCCTTCTAACTGCCTCCCAATAATTCTTTGGCCTCTCAATGGCAAGGCATCCAAATTAACAGGAGGGTGTGATGAATTATATGTATTTTTCTCAGATGGAGAGATTGGATAATATTGGTGCTTAGCACTGTGCTTAGGATGAGCACCTTGGACCAAACTAAACCTATCACCATATAGGGCTGAATGTCCTGCCATCCCACTTAACTTGGCAGATCCAAGCATGTCTCCTTTCACAGCACAGATGTATGCCTTCAGAACAAAGTAGGATGAATTAACAGCATCCCAAGTCCAGATTCCAACACTGGCCCTTGCCATCTCTGCAAAGAGTGGGTATATAAAGAACTCAATGTTTCGAGGTGCTGCTGGCCCTGGGATAGCAAGTGGAATGATGACATTTGTTGCTCTATAGCACATCTCTGGTGGGAGATTGAGGAGCACAAGAATTAAAAGCCACATATTAGACTGCTTTTTCATGGTGAGCTGAGCACCATCTGAAGAGATTGCCAATGCAGTGTCTCTTTTATCATGAAACAATCCCAATTTCTTATAATGATGGCAATGTATGTCAGAGTTGGCAAACTCTGACTTTTTTGGTTTTACCCCTGCCCCATCTGCAAGGAGATCCAATGTCTCCTGCAAGACATGGTCTCTGTGGTGCATCTCATGAGAGGTCTCAGCATTGGCATAGTAAGCCTGAATGACTGGTGTAATGGGCATATACAACATTTTTGCCCTTGGCTTTGGTTTAGCTCTGGATGAGGGCTGCTGTGGCTGAAAGTGTGGTTCATTACACACATCTCCCTTGTTTTCATGGGAGCAGCAGAGATCTGACAGAAACTCCCCAGTATATGCCATACAGCTTTTGGGGCACATATCCACAAATAAGGGCTCAAGCCCTGCAATATTCAAGGCTAGCCGTCTGACTCTGTGAAGGCTAAGGATCTTCTCCTCTGTAGCCTCTGAAAGCACCCTTGCATGGGCATCATATGCTTTCACTGTGCCATTGGACTCTTTCCAAGCAATATAGTGCTGGAGAGACAATCTCTCTGCCCTAGATAGCTCAGGCTGTGATGGAGCCTGAGTAGGGCAAGGAGGGAGGGTGTACCCATCCAACAGCTGTTCTTGAAGCTGGGTGACAAATTCTGGCAAATTGCCATGACCACTGCCACCACTGGCATCCTCAATATCAGGAAAAGCCTCTGAAACAAAGTCCTCAGGCTCTGAAAAGCCATCATCCCCATACTGCTCATCCTCTGAGCCAGGATCTGCACCCAAGTCCTCTGAAGCCTCTAAGGGCTCTTCTGGAATATCAAACATGACAACATTGTCCTCATCTAGATTCAGATGATATTCTAGCCCAGATTCATCCCCCCAGTTCATAGGCACAGTCTCCTGTATAGGAGATGAAGGATCTATAATAGTGGTTTCAGAAAAAAATTTAAATTAAATCATCTACAAATATATCACTCACAATCATTGTCAACCAACATAACATCATCCTCTGCTTGTTCTACCTCCAAAGATTGAGGTGAATCAATCAGGGCATCAGCTAGATCCAAGCAGATCAGTAAGTGATCAAAATTATAAGAATTTAGGTGCTCACTAGCCTCACCACCTGGATAAGATGACCCAGATTGCTCCACATGAGTCCCCTCAGTCAGGCTATTAAGTAGATCTATCATCTGATAGTGACAGCCCTGCACAAAGCCCAAGATATCTTGATTAGCCCCAATGGCTGTAAGCTGATCAAGATGATCTTGATTCTGTCTAAAATGAGTATAAAGTGTCTTCCTGGTAACATCCCTCCCAGATTTGCACTTGAAGCAAGGGCAGGTATGCTTTGATGCCATAGATGTTGCAGCTAGGTGTGCAGATCAGTGAGATACAGAGCCAAAGATTCACTGATGGCCCACAGATAACAGTTTTCGCGTTGTGGGGACTCCGTGCTGCCGTGCCGCTGCTGCGTCGCTAAGCCACTTGTTCCCTTTTTTTTTGGTTCGTTTTCCTCCTCTCTTCTCTCTCTCTCACCCACTCTCCCACCACACTTTTTCCCTCCATCTTTCCCACTCCTCTTCTTTCCTTTCTTTTCTTCATCTCGTCTCTTTCCTGCTTCTTCATGTCTCACGTCCCGGATGCAGACCCAGAGGAGGACTTGATGGCAGACAACGACAACGACAACTTCTACGACAACTCTCATGCTGGAAAATGTCCCTCTCGCCCCCTTAGTATGAATGCCTCCTCAAATAACTGGTCTCTTTGTACTCCATCTTCTCTGTCTCAGCCCTTGGGTCTCCCTGTTACTGCCATCACCGGTCTCACGCACGATGAACTTCGAGTCAATTCAGAGTTCATGAAATACGTGAACTTGGTTAACATTCTCATCGGCATGCAGGAGAAGACTCGACAGGACCATATGTATTATACTTTATATTTGTGCAATACTGACTTTGTTGTTTCAGTCCCTCCAGCCATCAGCCCAAGTGGATCGTCCCTGTGCCTGTGCAATTCGGCCTCCCAAGTCTCTTTCATTGGCAAACCATCTCTTCCCCTCCCTTCACCTCATCCTTCCGTCCGCCCCTCTCACTATCCACAATCTGTCCTCTGGTCATTTGAGGACTGCAAGACTGACACCGATGTCCACGTCTCTTCTGGCAATGAATCCCGACCCCCCATGCAGCACATCATTTGGCACGAGGACGGCAAACTCATCACGCTTGAGGAGTGGAAGGCATCCACCACTCGGTGATCATCATTGTCCACATGCATTTGGATGTTCTCAGCACTGGCCACCTTCTTCCTTCCGCCGCTAACACGCCTCGCAAGAGGGTCTTTTACAGACATCACTTCATGAAGGAATGGGTCCAGGCCCTGAAGGAGCTCGAAGTTCTCGCCCCTCTCCTGTCCCTCTGTGCCAGTGTCTGGAAGGCAGAGAAGACGCTCAGTACAGTCCTTCAAGACAAGCCATTGCAAGAAGTTCCTTCATGTGCTTCGACCCCGTCACTCCTTGGCCCAGGTTCGCGTGCTCCTTCTTGTGGCCTGACTCAGTCTCACACCTCAAGTCCTGGTCTCCCCCCTCCTTCCAGCTCTGCCAGCAACATATCATCTACCCGCGCGACTTGAACGTCACCACGTCGTGCCACCTTGAAGTCGGCGGTTCAAGGGTGACCAGTCCCAGGGCCATCACGGCCTGCAACAGCGAGCAAGGAAGCTGCCCCCAAGGCCAAATGCAGGCGTGACGTGAGCCCCCCGTGAACCAAAAGGTGGACAAAGGGTAGCAAGGACCCCCCACAAGAGCCATCGTCCTTTCCTCGCCCAGCCTTTCTCTCCCTGGTGGCAGCTAGCATGGGCTCCAAGTCGGTAAGTGCCCATTGTCGTCCTCACTTCTGACATTGACTGACGTCACCCTCTGAACCCCATGTTATCTCACACTTCCAAGGGGACGCAAGCACAGCCTGCCAGTTCTGAACGCAAGACATTGTCACCTGAAGATCCCAAGGAGGGAACATTGGATCCAGATGTACGTTGTCTCAATATAGTCTACTCAATTTTTTTCATTGACATGTATCTAGGCTTCAGGTGATGACATCTTCTGAATCGAGAAGCTCACACGCGACAAGCTCTTGGACTGGGTCGAGCAACATGAAATCGAAGCACAGGGCAAGCAGGCCAGTAAAAAGGGTAAGTCGTGCCACCGTATGTCTGGGATGGACACTAACCGCGTTACAGACATCATCAAGGCAATCACGCAGGCACCCGAGTCAGAGCAACCATCTCAAGAGGACATAGAGGCCCTCATCAACAAAGTAAGTGTCGTTTAATTTTTATTTCTTGACCTATAGCTGATATGCCTACAGTGCAAATCTAAACGCAACGCCAGAGCTGTATAGTACACAGCCTGGCTCATTCTATATCACGTACACTTGCCTCTCATTCACCGCCAGACTGTTTGCTGATGGATGCATGCGCCTGTTCTTTTATGTAAAAAATATATGTGTTTTTTGTTGTAATCCCTGCGTGATTTCAAGAAGACTTTCCTATGACTTGAAGTCAATGAAAGTCAGAGAAAGTCGAGTGATTTTTCTTGACTAAATATGACTTTTAAGTCGGAAGAAGTCAGAAGAAGTCATGCTACAGTCAATGAAAGTCAGCTGAGAGTCATTGACTTTTCCCTGACTTTGCTTGACATTTTCTTGACTTTCATGTCAGGTTGAAGTCAATGAAAGTCAGCTAAGAGTCAATGACTTTTCACTGACTTCTCTTGACTTTCATGTCAGATCAAAGTCATTAAAAGTCAGTCAAGAGTCAATGACATTTCACTGACTTTTCTTGACTTTTCTTGAGACTTTTCAGTCAAAAAAAAAAGACATCAGTCATGAAAAGTCAATTGACTGTATGACTTTTTCATTGACTTTTCAGTCAAGTCAAAGTCAAAAAAAACGGCCTTCTGTCAATGAAAGTCAATGAAAAGTCAATTGACTGTATGACTTTTGATTGACTTTTTAGTCAAGTCAAAGTCAAAAAAAACGGACTTCAGTCAATCAAAAGTCAGTCAAAAGTCAGTCAACTTTTCATTGACTTTTGCCTGACTTTCTTTTTTACAGAGGTTCACCTGAGAACCATGCTGCCACCTAGGAATACAGCAAAATATCTCAACAGCATACCATTACCAGACAGATGGACAGTCGGAATGAACTAACCAATGGCTCAAACAATACCTCAGGTTCTGGGTAAATGAGCAACAAGACGACTGGGTGCAACGTCTAGCTATTGCTGAATTCACCCACAACAATTGGACCAATGAATCTACACGGAAGTCCCCATTCAGAATTCTGATGGGATATGACCCTCACACTAACTGGACAGATATGCTATCCCCTATCCCACAAGTCATGGCACAACTAGAACAATTAGGAGAGATAAGGTGCCAGGCAAAAGCAAATAAAACATGATACTGGATGACTTCAACCATGGGTGTGAGAACTCCAGTGTGATGCAGCTGCACTAGGAGCCCTGGTAGGAGCCTTAGCCACTCCTCCACCCCTCTGCCCAGACCGGCTGCATTGTCCAGTTCCAGATGCTGTAAGATGAGTGCAAATCAGAGTCAGATGCTTGCACATTCTGGGAATGAAAGCAACACGACCTACCTGCATGCTGCATCTGCTCCAGACTGAGTCTGGATGGTCCAGCAACTGGCTGCACTCCAGTGGACACAGCAGGACTGTAGATGGTGAGCATGTTGAGGTGGAGACTGGACAACATGGACAACATGGTGCTTTCAATGGATGCTGATGAAGGATTAGCAGCAGGACTCTCATAAAGGGGAGGAGCCTGTGGAATGCAGTGTTGGACAGGAGGGGGGGGGGAGATGTTGGCCTTGATGCAGAGATCATGGAGCATTTGCTCTATGCTGTAGAGTACCTCCCAGAGTTTGGCATCATTGTTTTGTAGGGTCTCCAGGGTTTCCCTCTGATCCTCAACCACTTCAACAAAGGGTTCAGAGTGTTTGGAAGCTTGGAGGAAATACACACACACCCAATGCACTGCACTTCCTGGCTCTGGCCTTTGGAGCAGAGGAAACATTGCCAGCACGCTTAGGTTGATCACATTTGATCTTGAGAGCTGCACAGGAGGTGCATGCAGTTGCCTTTTCTGCCAGGTCCTTGCATTTGCAGCGATTCTCCCTGCATGGCCCACAGGCCAACTAATGATGGAAATGTTAGTGTGAGCATCCATGGGAGCTCCACATACACACTGGATCGTCGATGCACAGGCGTTGGACCTCCAGTTCATCCAGGCTGGGCCATGCAGCCACAAGACACTTCCCAGCCCCAGTTTGATGGTGTGGAGTGTTGCCCCCAACCTCTAGTGACATGTGAACATCATCATCTGTGTCACGGTTTGACATGTTGCGGACTGACAATCATCATCATTACGAGGTCTCAGAGTTCGGGACGCTTACTACTTGGTTATGACTACGATAGTAAGCCGTTATTAGTCATGGACACTTACGCGTCGCCGGCATTTGGATTCGCTGGTGTTTCAGGATAAATAGTGACTCATTCCTAGGATAGTTGTACTAGGGTTCAGTATTCCAAGCTGCACTTTAAAGCCAGTGTGTAACTGTATATAAGTCGTGTAGTGAAGACCAAGACTCTCTAGCTTGGTCTTCTTGAATCATCACCACTTGTCTCTTCGTCGCTCTCTTCCAATCTTTCAATTGAAGCTTGTCCCTCGGGATACCCTAGTGTCAACCAAGTGACCTAGTGGCTGTGCAACTTAGCTAAGTTGCCCGTGTTTGTCAAGATTCATCCATACACTCAAACATCACGTCACAGACCGGTTCAAGTCGAACCAGTGTTAGGTGATAATGCTACATTAAGACCAAGCTTCAAAGTGGCGTCATCAGAAACTACAAGAGAACGTTGTCACAACTGTGACAACTTTTGGTTTCAACACAGAGGCGCTGACAACGTACCACAAAGATTTCGCAAGAATACAGAATACCGGTATAGTAGCACTACAGGCACTACCGGATATCACGCTAGGAGTCGGGAGGACAACCGATCTGTTGCAGTTGAGTTTGTTTACGATCAATACGTCTGGGTAGAAGTTCGCTGGTTTCAACCACAGGAAGGAAACGGAGAGTGGGAAGGTTTCCGAACAGCCTTAGAAGATCTAGGCTGTGATATCTACATCAACGAGCTCACACAAGAGGAACTACAAGAGTTGGAAAACACAATCGCCACCAACAAACCATCATCTACTACACCACCCCCATCACCAAGTACTAAGAGTAATGCATCTCTTGGAGCAAGATCGTCCTCTCCATCACAACAAGGAGTCAATTTAGCAATCGCTACAGAAACATTACGCCTAGGAGCAATGGCAACACTCACCTCTCACGTTCAAACTCAAGTGGCCACGGAAAGTTCATCTGCACAACCAATTTACTCGCTCACTACTTCACCAATAGCACGACGGTCACGGCATTTTGGGCCCTTACCGATCCTCAGAATCAAGCACCTCCCCCAAATCCTCCAGCAGGTGGAGGTGGCGGAGGTGGAGGTGGCGGAGGAGGAGGTAATGGTGGAGGAGGAGGTGGAGCAGGACCACCTTTCGGAAACCCACCAGCGCAAATACCAGCAGCGCAAGCACCCTTACCAGCGGCACATGACAAATTTTGCGGCAACCCACCTGCGGTCTTCGCAGGTGACCGTGAAAAAGCAGAAGAATTCCTTATGCAATGGAGTTTATATGAAGGAATCAATTCAACCCATTCCATTATGCGCAGCCCATATCAAAAAGCTATGTTATTTCTCACCTACATCCAGGGAACTGCCGTAACCGAATGGGTAGGATCAATGGTGGCTTGGCTACGAGTCCAGGTCGATGTCAATGGATGAGACCCTCTTGACAATTGGTTGTGGTACAACACCCATTCATCATTCATGAGGCAATACGCAGATACTCTTAAAGAAGAGAAAGCACAGACGGAATTGAGAAGGGGCATCAGAATGGAAAAAGGGGATATTGACGTGTACGTGGCGAAATTCGAACAACTGGTCAGATATGCTGGCTACAATATAGATCAACCAATGGTCCTTGATCTATTCGCAAATGGATTGCCAAACAAACTACAAGAAACCATCTACCTTCACGACAATCCCACAGATTACGAGGATTGGAAAAGGGCAGCCATTAAACGCCAAGGTCAATATCTCCATTTGAAGAACAAAATTGATCAGTACAAAATACAACCCCGACCATCACCACCAATTCAAACAAATTGGAGACAGTTCAGATGCCATCCAGATGCGATGGATACGTCAGCCGATCGAGCTAGAGCCCGAGGACGGTTAGCGCATGCAGAGGACGTAGTGGCACAACCGAGGCCATATCTCAATAACTCACAACCACCTTTCAAGCCTCGCGAAGGATTCTTGCAAAGGAGACAACCTCCCGATCTCAGGGAAGTAATTTGCTACAATTGTCAAAAGAAAGGACACCTCAGTCGCAATTGCTCCCAGCCACGTCAACCACGAAATTCACCTAGACCCTTTAGCAATTCTAGGGGCATAGAAGTGGTGGACGATCACTCTGAGATAGGAGAAGATCTCCACATCGCTCAAATGGTAGCGGATAATCGCACCACAGAGGAAAGGAAGAATGATTGGCTACGAACTGCAGCCAACGAAACCGAAGAATTTAAAGCCATGGCGATGCAGGAGTTGATGGGAAATAAGGATTTTGGGGACGCCTGAACCCGACAGCCTGGGTGAGGGCACTACGTTGTAATGCTGTATACATAACTCGCTTCCGTTCTATGCGAATTCCAGTATCGATCCGAACCAGCAGCAACAAGGCCGACATAAAAACATTAGTAGACTCCGAAGCAATGGACAATTTCATAAATCCACGATTTGTGAAACGAATGGGGTTAGGCGCAGTTTTATTGCCAAACCCAAAACAGTTATTCAATATCGATGACACTCTAAACAAAAAGGGATCAGTCACCCACTTTGTCAATTTACAAATATTGACAAAAGGAATTACCAGGAAAATGAGATTCCTCCTAGCGGACATCGGAAAAGAGGATCTCCTCCTCGGATATCCATGGCTCAGCACTTTCGAACCAAAGTTCAATTGGAAGCATGGAACGATTGACGAAAATGTGTTACCAATCGTAATCAAATCATGCCATCCCAAGGTCAATGTCAACGTAGTAGCTCGTCTACTTTCGGATGTCGCAAAAGACAATATTGTCACAAAATTAGGGGAGCATAGCTCTATCAAAGGAGCCGCCACTGATCTCGCCATAGCCGCAGGACCCAAGGAAAAGATCCAAATACCGGAAGAGTATGACAATTTCAAAAAGGTTTTTAGCGAAGAAGAATCCCACCGATTTCCCCCTTCACGGGAATGGGATCATGCTATCGAACTCAAAACCAATGCTCCAGACCATATCAATTGCTCTATATACGAGCTTTCACAATTAGAAGACAAACTGTTACGTGATTTTATCACGGAACAACTCAACAAAGGATATATCAGACCCTCTAAATCGCAGTACGCCTCTCCGTTCTTTTTCGTCAAAAAGAAGGATGGAAAACTACGCCCAGTACAGGATTATCAGCGGATTAAT
Source organism: Lactarius quietus (assembly GCA_015025155.1). Lineage (NCBI taxonomy): Eukaryota > Fungi > Basidiomycota > Agaricomycetes > Russulales > Russulaceae > Lactarius > Lactarius quietus. The sequence goes on from WITN01000129.1 coordinate 44,117, forward strand.
GAATTCACAATCCGCAACAATTACCCACTGCCATTGATTCAAACCCTCATCAAAGACCTTAGCGGTGCACACATATACACTAAGCTCGATGTACGGTGGGGATACAACAATATCCGCATCAAGGCGGGCGATGAACATAAAGCGGCGTTTAAAACGCCATATGGACTCTTCGAACCCACCGTAATGTTCTTCGGACTAACAAATTCCCCCGCCACGTTCCAAACTATGATGAATCACATATACCGCAACACGATTGCGAAACATGACGCAAAAGGGACCACTATTCGGGTTTATATGGACGATATCGGTATCGCTACCCGAACAAATATTGCTGATCATGTCAACGCAGTTCGGGATGTGCTAACAGTGGCTGCGAAGTACGACCTATTTTTCAAACCAGAGAAGTGCACTTTTCATTCGACAACTCTTGATTACCTGGGGGTAATCCTTGAAAAAGGGGTAACACGTATGGACCCTGTAAAGATCGCGGGCATTAAAAATTGGCCAACGCCAACCAAAGTAAAGGACGTACGATCTTTTTTGGGTTTTTGCAATTTTTACCATCTATTCATAAGAGGATTTGCGTCAATTGCCAAACCACTGAACAATCTCACAAAGAAAACAACGGAATGGCAATGGGGCTCAACGGAACAACAAGCATTCGAAGTATTGAAGAGACGGGTTACAAGTGAACCTGTATTGGCACACCCGGTACTGAAGGATCAATTCGAGTTGGAAGTAGATGCATCAGGTTTCGCGGTGGGAGCGGTGTTACTCCAAAAGAAAACTGATGGCAAAAGACATCCTATAGGCTATTACTCCGCAACTCTTAACACAGCAGAACGAAATTATGACATTTACGACCTTGAACTATTGGCAATTGTCAAAGCTCTACGGCACTGGAGGCCTTTACTAGCGGGATCACCCCACAAAATCAAAGTATTCTCAGACCACATGAACTTGCGGTATTGGAGAGAACCACAAAAGATCAGTCGACGGGTCGCAAGGGAAGTACTGGAATTGTCGGAATACGATCTCGAAATTCACCATATAAAGGGTATGGCAAACGGACGAGCAGATGCATTGTCAAGAAGACCCGACTATGATCACGGGGAACAAGACAATGAAAATGTCACGGTGTTACCTGATAAAATATTCATATGAACCAGCAACACACACCGTACAGGAATGCCTAACCAATCGTTCGCGACGATCACAGTAGAGGAAATGGGATCAACCAACCACAAAGACGAACAAAACGAAGACATTATCAAACCTTGGGTAGATCCACACAAATTGAAAAGGATCAACGGGGTATGGTATAAAGAAGGCAGAAGAGTAATTACCAAGGGAAGTGAGGAGCGAAAGTCAATTATCGCTGCTCATCATGATACCCCAGTACATGGTCACCCGGGGATCAGCAAAACTGGCAAAATAGTAGAACGATACTATTGGTGGCCAACAATACGACAAGACGTATTGGCATATGTCAGAGGCTGCGCGGAATGCCAACGACACAAAATCAATAACCACCCTATCAGGGCTTCACTACAACCTATATTTCCTAAACCGGAAGCTATGCCCTTCGAGACTATCACTCTCGATTTCATCACTAAATTACCCATCGCACAGGGCTACGATTCGATCCTTACAGTCACGGATCATGACTGTACCAAGGCATCCGTGTTTATTCCTTGTAATGAGGAGATCAATGCAGAAGAAACAGTGGCGCTGTACATCAAACATGTGTTCATGCGGTATGGACTACCAAACAAAATCATTAGCGACAGAGATCCCAGATTTGCATCCAAGTTCACAAGAGAACTATGCAAACAACTTGGGATAAACCAGAACATATCCACCGCATACCACCCTCGTACAGATGGACAGTCGGAACAAACTAATCAATGGCTCGAACAATATCTCCGCTTTTGGGTAAATGAACGACAAGATAATTGGAATCTTTATCTTCCAATAGCAGAGTTTGCGCATAACAATTGGCCTAACGAAGCCACAGGGCAGTCTCCATTCTTCCTATTGATGGGACACAATCCTCGTGCTGATTGGAACTCAACGCCCAGTCCTATGCCGCAAGTGGCATTGCGCCTTGATCAGTTCAAACAGGCACGGGAACATGCTCAAAAGCAAATTATCAAAGCCCAGAAGTCATGGGTATCACACAAAGATACGCCCAAGTTCCAAATAGGGGATCGCGTATGGCTAGAAGGACGTCACCTGAGGTCTTATCAGCCAAGCGCCAAGCTTGCGCCCAAACGACATGGACCCTTCCAGATCTTCCAGGTGATGTCCCCTGTTAATTATCGATTGGAATTACCCACCAAGTGGAGCATTCATGACATGTTTCACATCGATCTTCTCACCCCCTATCGTGAGACTTCCTTTCATGGACCAAATTTCCCAAGACATCCCCCTGAATTAATCGATGGCGAAGAGGAATACGAAATTGAGAAGATTCTAGACCAACGGCAATTCGGCAGAACAAGGCGCAAGCAATTCCTTATCAAATGGAAGGGGTACCCAGACTCGGAGTCACAGTGGGTCAACACCACTGACGTACATGCCCCTGACGCCCTAGCTGAGTTCAAACGGACTCTAAATTCTACTCCCTCACGTATAAAGACAGGCCATTCACTGGATGAAGCACATCAGTTCTTCCTTCGTCGAACAATGACCACTTCCCCCACTGCTTCCAACACTTCACAAACATCTTACCATCTTCCCACTATTACTCAACCTACTTATGCCGAAGTTGCCGCCGCCTTTTGATACATCGGACCTGCGGATTTCATCCCCGAAACCCCTGATGTATGCGGACACGACGCTGGAGGATTGGAGGAAGACCAATCGGAGGTGGAGGAGGGAGCTCCTACTCGCATCGAGAATCTCACTGTTCCACAAACGCTTATCAAGATTCCAAGCGGCTCCGACCTCAGCGACATGGTCAGAGTTTGTGGAAGTTGTAAGCAAACCGCCCTGTCATGTCCAGGCCATTCTGACGCCGACGACTCCCACATCCACTACGACTGTGGACAACTCATCTACAACTGTACATGTAACAACGACCCCGTCAAAATCCCTCCACCGCCAACACCTCGATATATTAATGTTGACCCCCCTACCAACGTCATCATGGACCCCTCGACGTCCTGGGGTATTCACATCCGCGCCACCCTCCAAGCTCGGGAGTCCGACTCGGACAAAGAAAACCAAGATCCCCGCCAAATATCGGGATCCCAAGATGAAGGGATACCACTTGTGCTGAGGAAGACGAGGCAAGGAAGAAGAGCTGGTGTGGGAGCACCAAAAGAAAGCCCTTGCTTCCCTGACTACCGAGGAGGCGGAGTCCCAGCTGACCAACAGCGCGCTCGGGACAAGGCTGACGCCCCCGTGTCACGAGTTGACATGTTACGGACTACTCATCATCATCGTTACGAGGTCTCGGAGTTCGGGACGCTTACTACTTGGTTATGACTACGATAGTAAGCCGTTATTAGTCATGGACAGTTACGCGTCATCGGCACTTGTTATCGCCGGTGTTTCAGGTATTATTAGAACGGACAATGACTCATTCCTAGGATAGTTGTACTAGGGTTTGGATTCTTAGCTGCGCTTTAAAGCCAGCGAGTAACTGTATATAAGTCGTGTAGTAAAGACCAAGGCTCTCTAGCTTGGTCTTCTTGAATCATCACCATCATCGTCTTCTTGTCTTCTTCCAATCTATCAATTGAAGCTTATCCCTCGGGATACCCTAGTGTCTACCAAGTGACCTAGTGACAGTGCAACTTAGCTAAGTTGCCCGTGTTTGTCAAGATTCATCCATACACTCGAGTATCACGTCACAGATCGGTTCAAGTCGAACCAGCATTAGGTGATAACGCTACATTAAGACCAAGCTTCAACGTGGCGTCATCAGAAACTACCAGAGAACGTTGTCGCAACTGTGACGACTTGTGGTTCCAGCACAGAGGTGCTGACAACGTACCACAAAGATTTCACAAGAATACAGAATATCGGTGTAGTAGCACTACAGGCACTACCGGATATCACGCAAAGAGCCGAGAGGACAATCGATCCGTCGCAGTTGAGTTCGTTTACGATCGATACGTTTGGGTAGAAGTTCGCTGGTTTCAGCCACCAGACGGAAGCACAGGAGAGTGGGAAGGTTTCCGAACAGCCTTAGAAGACCTAGGCTGTGATATCTACATCAACGAGCTCACACAAGAAGAACTACAAGAGTTGGAAAATACGACAATCCCCAAACCAGCATCTACCACACCACCCCCATCACCAAGTACCAAGAGTGACGTATCTCTTGAAAGAGAACAGTCATCTCCATCACAACAAGGAATCAATTTAGCAATCGCTACAGAAACATTACGTCTAGGAGCAATGGCAACTCTCACCTCTCATGTTCAAGCCCAAGCAACCACAGGAGATACATCTGCACAACCAATCTATTCGCTCACTACTTCACCAATAGCACCAACAGTCACGGCATTTCGAGCCCTTACCGATCCTCACAATCAAGCACCTCCCCCAAATCCTCCAACAGGAGGTAATGGCGGAGGAGGAGGTAACGGCGGAGGAGGAGGTAATGGTGGAGGAGGTGGAGCAGGACCACCTTTCGGGAACCCGCCAGTGCAAATACCAGCAGCGCAAGCACCCTTACCAGCGGCACATGACAAATTTTGTGGCAACCCACCCGCGGTCTTCGCAGGTGACCATGAAAAAGCTGAAGAATTCCTTATGCAATGGAGTTTATACGAAGGAATCAATTCAACCCATTCCATCATGCGCAGCCCATATCAGAAAGCTATGTTATTTCTCACCTACATCCAGGGAACTGCCGTAACCAAATGGGTAGGATCAATGGTGGCTTGGCTACGAGTCCAAGTCGATGTCAACGGACGGGACCCTCTCGACAATTGGTTGTGGTACAACACCCACTCATCATTCATGAGGCAATACGCAGATACTCTCAAAGAAGAGAAAGCACAAACGGAATTGAGGAGGGGCATCAAAATGGAAAAAGGAGATATTGATGCGTACGTGGCAAAATTCGAACAACTAGTCAGATATGCTGGCTACAATATAGATCAACCAATGGTTCTTGATCTATTCGCGAATGGACTGCCAAACAAACTACAAGAAACCATTTACCTTCATGACAATCCCACAGACTACGAGGATTGGAAGAGGGCAGCCATTAAACGCCAAGGTCAATATCTCCATTTAAAAAACAAAATCGATCAGTACAAAATACAACCTCGACCACCACCACCAACTCAAACAAATTGGAGACAGTTCAGACGCCATCCAGATGTGATGGATACGTCCGCCGATCGAGCCAGAGCCCGAGGAAGGTTAGCGCATGCAGAGGACGTATTAGCGCAACCCAGGCCATATCTCAATAACTCGCAACCACCTTTCAAACCTCGTGAAGGGTTTTTGCGAAGGAGACAACCTCCCGATCTCAGGGAAGTAATTTGCTACAATTGTCAAAAGAAAGGACACCTCAGTCGCAATTGTTCCCAGCCACGTCAACCACGAAATCCACCTAGGCCCTTTAGCAATTCTAGGGGTGTAGAAGTGGTGGATGATCGCTCTGAAATAGGAGAAGATCTCCATATCGCTCAAATGGTGGCAGACAATCGCACCACCGAAGAAAGGAAGAATGACTGGCTCCAACTGCGGCCAACGAAACTGAAGAATTCAAAGCTATGGCAATGCAGGAGTTGATGGGAAATAAGGATTTTGGGGACGCCTGAACCCGACGGCCTGGGTGAGGGCACTACGTTGTAATGCTGTATACATAACTCGCTTCCGTTCTATGCAAATTCCAGTTTCGATCCGAACCAGCAGCAACAAGGCCGACATAAAAACATTAGTAGACTCCGGAGCAACGGACAATTTCATAAATCCACGATTTGTGAAACGAATGGGGTTGGGCGTGGTTTCATTACCAAACCCAAAACAATTATTCAATATCGACGACACGCTAAACAAAAAGGGATCAGTCACCCATTTTGTCGATTTGCAAATATTAACAAAAGGAATTGTCAGGAAAATGAGATTCCTCCTAGCGGACGTCGGAAAAGAAGATCTACTCCTTGGATATCCGTGGCTCAGTACTTTTGAACCAAAGTTCAGTTGGAAGCATGGCACGATTGATGAAAATGTGTTACCAATCATAATCAAATCATGCCATCCCAAGGTCAACGTCAACGTAGTAGCTCGGCTACTTTCGGATGTTGCAAAAGACAACATTGTCGCAAAACTAGGGGAGCATAGCTCTATCAAAGGAGCCGCCACTGATCTCGCCATAGCCGCAGGACCTAAAGAGAAAATCCAGATACCAGAAGAGTATGACGACTTCAAAAAGGTTTTTAGTGAAGAAGAATCCCATCGATTTCCCCCTGCAAGGGAATGGGATCACGCGATCGAGCTCAAAACCAACGCCCCAGATCACATCAATTGTTCCATATACGAACTCTCACAATTGGAAGACAAACCATTACGAGATTTTATTACGGAACAACTCAACAAAGGATACATCCGACCCTCTAAATCGCAGTACGCATCTCCATTCTTTTTCGTCAAAAAGAAGGACGGAAAACTACGCCCAGTACAGGACTATCGGCGGATCAATGAATTCACAATCTGCAACAATTACCCATTACCGTTGATTCAGACCCTCATTAAAGATCTTAGCGGTGCACACATATACACAAAACTCGACGTACGGTGGGGATACAACAACATCCGCATTAAAGCAGGCGATGAACATAAAGCGGCGTTTAAAACGCCATATGGACTATTCGAACCCACTGTAATGTTCTTCGGGCTAACAAATTCTCCCGCCACATTCCAAACCATGATGAATCACATATACCAGGATACGATTGCGAAACATGACGCAAAAGGAACAACTATTTGGGTTTATATGGACGATATCGGTATCGCCACCCGAACAAATATTGCTGACCATGTCAACGCAGTTCAGGATGTGCTAACGGTAGCCGCAAAGTACGACCTATTTTTCAAACCGGAGAAATGCACTTTCCACTCGTCGTCTCTTGATTACCTGGGGGTAATCCTTGAAAAAGGGGTAACACGTATGGACCCTGTAAAGATCGCAGGCATTAAAAATTGGCCAACGCCAACCAAAGTAAAGGACGTACGATCTTTTTTGGGTTTTTGCAACTTTTACCGTCTATTCATAAGGGGATTTGCGTCAATTGCCAAACCACTAAACAATCTCACAAAGAAAACAACGGAATTGCAATGGGGTTCAACGGAACAACAAGCGTTTGAAGTATTGAAGAAACGGGTTACAAGCGAACCTGTATTGGCACACCCAGTATTGAAAGATCAATTCGAATTGGAAGTAGATGCATCAGGTTTCGCGGTGGGAGCGGTGTTACTCCAAAAGAAAACTGATGGCAAAAGACATCCCATAGGCTATTATTCCGCAACTCTCAATACAGCAGAACGAAATTATGACATCTACGACCTCGAACTATTGGCAATAGTCAAAGCGTTACGACACTGGAGGCCATTACTAGCGGGATCACCCCATAAAATCAAAGTATTCTCAGATCACATGAACTTGCGGTATTGGAGAGAACCACAAAAGATCAGTCGACGAGTCGCAAGAGAAGTACTCGAACTGTCAGAATACGATCTCGAAATCCACCACATAAAGGGGACTGCAAACGGACGGGCAGATGCATTGTCAAGACGACCCGACTACGATCACGGGGAACAAGACAATGAAAATGTCACGGTGTTACCTGATAAAGTATTCATACGAACCAGTAACACGCACCGTACAGGGATGCCTAATCAGTCGTTCGCAACGATCACGGTAGAAGAAATGGAGTCAACCAACCACAAAGACGAACAGAACGAAGACACTATCAAACCTTGGGTAGATCCACACAAACTGAAAAGGATCAACGGGGTATGGTATAAAGAAGGCAGAAGAGTAGTTACCAAGGGAAGTGAAGAGCGAAAGTCAATTATTGCCACTCACCACGATACCCCAGTACATGGTCACCCAGGAATCAGCAAAACTGGCAAAATAGTAGAACGATACTATTGGTGGCCAACAATACGACAAGACATGTTGGCATACGTTAGAGGCTGCGCGGAATGCCAACGACACAAAATCAATAATCGCCCTATTAGGGCTTCGCTACAACCCATACATCCTAAACCAGAAGCTATGCCCTTCGAAACTATCGCTCTCGATTTCATCACTAAATTACCCGTCGCACAGGGCTACGATTCAATTCTTACAGTCACAGATCACAACTGTACCAAGGCATCGGTGTTCATTCCTTGTAATGAGGAAATTGACGCGGAAGAAACAGCAGCTTTATACATCAAACATGTGTTCATGCGATACGGCCTACCAAACAAGATCATTAGCGATAGAGATCCTAGGTTTGCGTCCAAATTTACAAGGGAATTGTGCAAACAATTGGGAATTAATCAAAACATTTCCACTGCCTATCACCCTCGCACGGATGGGCAATCAGAGCGGACAAATCAATGGCTCGAACAATATCTCCGCTTTTGGGTAAATGAAAGACAAGACAATTGGAATCTTTATCTTCCAATAGCAGAATTCACGCATAACAATTGGCCCAATGAGGCCACAGGGCAGTCTCCATTCTTCTTATTGATGGGACATAATCCTCGTGCTGATTGGAATTCCACGCCTAGTCCCTTGCCGCAAGTGGCGTTACGCCTCGATCAATTCAAACAAGCACGGGAACATGCTCAGAAACAGATTATTAAGGCCCAGAAGTCATGGGTATCACATAAAGATACGCCCAAATTCCAGATAGGGGACCGCGTATGGTTAGAAGGACGTCACCTGAGGACTCACCAGCTGAGCGCCAAGCTTGCGCCCAAGAGACATGGACCCTTCCAGATCATACAGGTGATGTCCCCAGTCAACTATCGATTGGAATTGCCTATCAAATGGAGCATTCATGACGTTTTTCACATCGATCTTCTCACCCCCTATCGCGAGACTTCCTTTCACGGACCAAATTTCCCAAGACCTCCCCCTGAATTAATCGATGGCGAAGAGGAATACGAAATTGAGAAGATTCTAGACCAACGGCAATTCGGCAGAACAAGGCGTAAACAATTCCTTATCAAATGGAAGGGATACCCAGACTCGGAGTCGCAGTGGGTCAACGCCACTGACGTACATGCTCCTGACGCCTTAGCTGAGTTTAAACGGACTCTGAATTCCACTCCCTCACGTATAAAAACAGGCCTTTCACTGGATGAAGCACATCAGTTCTTCCTCAGTCGAACGATGACCACTTCCCCCACTGCTGCTTCTACTACTTCACAAACATCTTACCATCTCCCCACTGTTACTCCGCTTACCTATGCTGAAGTCGCTGCCGCCTTTCGATGCATCGAACCCGGGGACGTCATCCCCGAAACCCCTGATGTATGCAGACACAACGCTGGAGGATTGGAGGAAGACCAATCGGAAGTGGAGGAGGGAGCTCCTACTCGCATCGAGAATCTCGTTGTTCCACAAACGCTTATCAAGATTCCAAGCAGCTCCGACCTCAGTAACGTGGACAGAGTTTGTGGAAGTTGTAAGCAAACCGCCTTGTCATGTCCAGGCCATCCTGACGCCGACGACTCCCACATCCACTACGATTGCAGACAACTCATCTACAATTGTACATGTAACAACGACCCCGTCAAAATCCCTCCACCGCCAACGCCTCGATATATCAATGTCGACCCCCCTACCAACGTCATCATGGACCCCGCGACGTCCTGGGGTATTCACATCCGTGCCACCCTCCGAGCTCGAGAGTCCGAGTCGGACAAAGAAAATCAAGATCCCCGCCAAGTATCGGGATCCCAAGATGAAGGGATACCATTTGTGCCGAGGGGGACGAGGCGAGGAAGAAGAGCTGGTGTGGGAGCCTCAAAAGAAAGCCCTTGCTTCCCTGACTACCGAGGAGGCGGAGTTTTAGCTGATCAACAGCGCGCTCGAGACAAGGCTGACGCCCCCGACGGTTTTGAACTAAATATTCCTCCCAGATTCATTAACTTCCGGATGACTGAGAATGGTCACATCACCGTCGCCAAGTACATTCACGTGATGCCTGGTAATAACCCTATTGTCTACGGGTGCATGAAGAAGGGAGGGGAGATTCAACAAGGTGAAGTCCACGCCGCTCCTGATCTCGATGACGTGGATAACGACCGCCATTATACGCATGACCAAATGCGGTATTTGCGACAGGATTTTGGTGATCGCCATGGGGTCGACTTGGCCATGGGGCAGATCCCTGATCGGTCGCTGTGGGCGGAGGTCCTTCGATACCAGGCTGTTACTAGCCGGTACTCCGAACTCGCGGAACGCATTACTGCTCTGGAAAATGAGCAGTATGTGGTCGGTAACGAAGTCAGGAAGTGTACGCGTCGGTTGGAGGCGGCTAATGGACTACAGAGGATTATGGATCAAGAGGTTTCAATCAGTCGAGGTGCGACCATTATTCCCTGGGTGTTTGAACGAGGACGTTCTGCCTGAAAAAGGGGTAATGTCACGAGTTGACATGTTACGGACTACTCATCATCATCATTACGAGGTCTCGGAGTTCGGGACGCTTACTACTTGGTTATGACTACGATAGTAAGCCATTATTAGTCATGGACAGTTACACGTCGTCGGCACTTGTTATCGCCGGTGATTCAGGTATTATTAGAACGGACAATGACTCATTCCTAGGATAGTTGTACTAGGGTTTGGATTCTTAGCTGCGCTTTAAAGCCAGCGAGTAACTGTATATAAGTCGTGTAGTAAAGACCAAGGCTCTCTAGCTTGGTCTTCTTGAATCATCACCATCATCGTCTTCTTGTCTTCTTCCAATCTATCGATTGAAGCTTATCCCTCGGGATACCCTAGTGTCTACCAAGTGACCTAGTGGCAGTGCAACTTAGCTAAGTTGCCCGTGTTTGTCAAGATTCATCCATACACTCGAGTATCACGTCACAGATCGGTTCAAGTCGAACCAGCGTTAGGTGATAACGCTACACCCCGACGGTTTTGAACTAAACGTTCCCCCCAGGTTTATCAACTTCCGTATGACCGAGAATGGTCATATCACTGTCGCCAAGTACATCCATGTGATGCCTGGCAACAACCCCATCGTATACGGATGTATGAAGAGAGGAGGGGAGATTCAACAAGGTGAAGTCCACGCCGCTCCTGATCTCGATGCCGTGGATAACGACCGCCATTACATGCATGACCAAATGCGGTACTTGCGACAGGATTTTGGTGATCGCCATGGGGTCGACTTGGCCATGGGGCAGATCCCTGATCGGTCGCTGGGGCGGAGGTCCTTCGATACCGGGCTGTTACCAGCCGGTACTCCGAATTGGCGGAACGCATCACTGCTCTGGAAAATGAGCAGTATGTGGTCGGTAATGAAGTCAGGAAGTGTACGCATCGGTTGGAGGAGGCTAACGGACTACAGCGGATCATGGATCAGGAGGTTTCTATCAGTCGAGGTGCGACCATTATTCCCTGGGTGTTTGAACGAGGACGTTCTGCCTGAAAAAGGGGTAATGTCACGGTTTGACATGTTGCGGACTGACAATCATCATCATTACGAGGTCTCGGAGTTCGGGACGCATACTACTTGGTTATGACTACGATAGTAAGCCATTATTAGTCATGGACACTTACGCGTCGCCGGCATTTGGATTCGCTGGTGTTTCAGGATAGATAGTGACTCATTCCTAGGATAGTTGTACTAGGGTTCAGTATTTCAAGCTGCGCTTTAAAGCCAGTGTGTAACTGTATATAAGTCGTGTAGTGAAGACCAAGACTCTCTAGCTTGGTCTTCTTGAATCATCACCACTTGTCTCTTCATCGCTCTATTCCAATCTTTCGATTGAAGCTTGTCCCTCGGGATACCCTAGTGTCAACCAAGTGACCTAGTGGCTGTGCAACTTAGCTAAGTTGCCCATGTTTGTCAAGATTCATCCATACTCTCGAACATCACGTCACAGACCGGTTCAAGTCGAACCAGCGTTAGGTGATAACGCTACAAATACCAAGGACCAGAGCAGTGTTCTGGAGAAGGCTGCAGCAGAGCTGTATGAGCTCCGCCCTCCAAAGTCCGACTTTGACAAGAAGGTTAAGAAGGTACTACCTATGATGTTCAATGACAGTGATCCTGATCCAGAATGTATGACAGAAAATTAGGACATGGTTTTACAACCATCATGATCATCCCTATCACCAGCTGATTAAATTTACTTGGAGATGGTCAGCTAGAAATGCATTCTACCATGAGAGCAAGGAAGACATCATGAACCTTGTGGAGCAAATGTCCAGAGGTGTACAGGGTTCTCAAGCATTCCTAGGTGCTCTCCAGGATGTAACCACATGACTTTGAAACAGGCTGTCCAATGAGGAACAGGACACATATGCAGAGATTGTGAAGGAGTGGTCTGAGGACAGACCTCCAAAGTCTATACAAGCTAAGTATGTGACACTCCATACATTTATACATTATGAAACTGACAGGAAGTTTCAGAATGGCCTCTGCCTCCTATAGGGCCCGTATGGTCCAGGACTTTCAGACACAATTGTTCAAAACATGTGGAATGTGTTCTGTGGTTCTAGTAGCATATCAGGACAACACTGGAGATGTGAGAGCTTCCATGTGAGTGCTCCAAACTCTGCTGCAGGTGTTTAGTGAGTTATATCTCTTCATGGATCTATAACTCTACAACTCCACATCTCTACACCTTTACAAGGTGAGACTCCATATACCTTGTTTGCTGTGCTGGTTGCTGCACAACACTATCTCCTTGAGTGCCTCAAGGCACACTTCCCTGCCGCGAAGGGTTCTTCTGGGCACTGACTATCTATTTCAGTGTTTTTGCTTGCCTCCAAGATCATCTGCGATGACACTTACTCCAAGTCCTGGTGTGCATAGTTGGCCAGGGCTTGCTCACACTCCAGAAGATCAACCAGATGGTGTACAATGTGTGCTTCTATCTGGAATGGAAACTAAACGCCGATTCCCACCAGCTTCAATGACACTTACTCCAACAAGTCCTGGTGCATAGTTGGCCAGGGCATGTTTGCACTCCAGGAGATCAACAAGAAGGTGCGTTATATGTGCTCCTATCAGGAATGGCAACTAAACAGATCCCACCACCTTATGTGACTTAGAGAGTCACATACAACACAATTTTGCTGGTCCTGGGCCTTACCCAATGGTTGTGCTGCCCCAGACCACACCAGCACTTTTCATGCATACCAAAGTTCATCTTCTGGATGTACAACTCCTGAGTTGTTCTTCCAGAGTTCATCTTCTAGAAGGACAACTCCAGAATTTATGTCTGGAGTTCATATTCTAGAAGCTCAACTCTGGAGGAGTTCATCTGGAGTTCATCTTCTAGAAGCACAACTCCAGAGTTGTTCTTCTGGAGTTGTCCTTCAAGAAGCACAACTCTGGAGTTGTGCTTTCGGAGAAAGAACTCTGGAAGAATTCCTCCAGTGTTGTCCTTCTGAAGAACAAACTCCATAGGACTTCTTCCAGAAGTACAACTCCAGGAGAAGAACTCCAGAAGAAGAACGCCAGAGCATTTCTTCTGGAAGACATCCTCCAGAGTTGTGCATCCATAGAAAGGACTCTGGAGCTTTTCATCCAGCACAACAACTCTGGAGTTGTGTTTCTGAAGAATGAACTCTGGAGAACTTCCTCCAGAACAACAACTCCGAAATGTAGAACCCATCTATGCACTAGTCTAATGTTATGGAAACATTATATGCACACAAACAGAGTATAGGTACTTTATTTGCAACCCTGAAGCACTGTTCACTCCAGATTTCACCCCATATGAATGCAACTTCGAGCAACTCCAAGCCAACATCAGCTGGCCCATGAGTGATGAAAGAGTGTGCTCGTTGGCTGACCATCAATGATGGTATTGATGGCTGAACATTGGCTGCTTTTATACAAGCTGAGAATGATAGCATCTCAATGCTTTTTCTGATAAAACAACTCGTATTGTGCTGGTTTACCAGGATAGCCATGGCTTTAGCCTGAGCTGGGCCAAAGCTGGCCACGAGCCGTAGTCACAGCTGTGGCTTACAATTCCAAGAGCCGCAGCTGTGAATAGCTGGGCCTAAGCTGCACTATCAGGCCAAGCTGAGCTGTTACAACACTAGTCAAAGTCAAAACACACATCTGATATTGGAAAGCATCATGCTGTGCCAAGATGCCAGTCATGACCAAAAGAGGAATGTGAAATCAGTCATGCTCAAGGTCCCTTTAGGTGAGTTTAGTTCTGCAGTTCAATCACTGCAGAATATTGACTCTAAACTTGAGATACATAGAGTAATTTACACCCTTTCTATCTAATCAGCTAAAATATTTGTGTAGAAGTACTGAGGTCATCAGGATCTGGGGTTGTGGAGCCTGTGTGAGACCTCTACATCAGAATGGTGATTTTTTTGTAGTCATTGATTTGCACCAATTTCCCTTTTTATATATGATCCCATACCCATAGAACCTACACTATTTACTGTTTTTTATTTGAGAAGAATAGCTACAGAGAAAGTACAAAAATCTTCAAATTTTCAAATGTGTGCACAAGATGTGGTAGAATAGTCTGCCGAGTTCGAGGAGATGACGTAAATGAATTAACTTCCGGTCCTCGACGGGCCGTGAGAGCGGTTGGTGGGCAAAGACACGGTCACTCAGCCTCGCACGGGCGCGCTACGATGGAGTTCTTCCAGCAAACTTACACCGCCCTTCGTGGGCCAACGGGAGTACAGCAAACGCCTGCGGATACCATCACCCGAATCAGTGATCGTCTCTCTCCCTCGACCCTTCTCAGCGACAGGCGCGCAGCAGTCCTCGCTCTGAAAGGCCTCGCCAGAGATCACAAGCAGCTGGTCGGCGTTCATTCCCTTCCCGGTCTCCTTGGGATCATACAGAGTGACGCGGACGTTGACCCGGATATCGGTCGCGCGGCTATCGAGACAGTCACCATCCTCTGCGACACGTTGGATTCGTCTTACGCCCAACGCGATCTCGGCTTGGAACACACCGACATACTATTAGAAGACGAGAAGACAGCACACAAGCTCTTTGCGCTGCTCGGAGATCGAGACTATTTGCTTCGGTACAGCGCATGCGTCCTATTGATCAGCATTCTCCAAAATAGACCCCAGAAGGTGCAGGCTTATTTCTTGAAGGCCCCCGTCGGACCTGCTACAGTGATCGCGCTTTTAGAAGATAACAAGGAGATTGTCGGTCGTGGTGAGCTTTCTATCAAACCACCCTTAGTACGCTTCCCACCCGCGTCTATCTTGCCCGACTTGAGTTGAATTATGAATTGACTTTGCCCTTACCACAGGCATTACTATCCTTGCCGCGCTGATCCGTCAAAGCACCGAGATCCCGAAAGTTCTTGCCTTTGATGGCGTTTTTGAGAAGCTTTTTGCAGTGGTTACTCGTGAAGGAGGGCTCGAGGGCCAGTCAGTTGTCGCTGACGCTCTGAAATGCGTCGACACTCTCCTTCGGTTCAACCCTTCCAACCAGGTAAATTCATCTGAATTCATCGTACACTCCTCCTGATCGAGCCTGTCCAGAGTTACTTCCGCGAGACGGATCTCCCTTCGTTGCTTTGCACCCTCCTCTTCTTCAGCCCAAATATACAGCCGGGCGAGACTGTGCCCCAAGAATTTGCACTGCAGTTCTGGAATGAAGACAAAGCTACCAACGCCGGCCTTATTGTGGAGGCAATCGGTCTACTATTAGGGTCCAAAGGAGCTGGTGTGGGTACTATTTTCACTCTAGAAGTGAATTATGGATGTACGCATCTTTTATGCAGCTCCGGGAAGGCTACGCTTTCACCAGATTGCTCATCGAATTGGCACTTGCATCGAACGCGCCGACCAGGCTCAAAGTCAAGGTACGACTCTGGATTCTCTCTACGTTCCCGCTTCATCACATATCGTTTGCACCTTTTCAGTGTCTCAGACTTCTCCCTCCCGCTGCTGCCCCACTCCTACCGGAGCTGGTCTTGACACCTTACATGCCTGTCCCTGACACGAACGGAGAAGAGTGGGACCGTCTCGAAGCCGCAACCGGAATAGATGCCCTTCTGGAACTCATAATGCACGGCGAATACAACGGGCAAGATTCTGCGCGAAGACTGAAGGAAAGCGTTGACCTACGGGCAACAGCTGTCGGTGTATTCGAGGTTCTTCTCTGTAGTCTCGTGGGTTAGGGTTACGCTAAATCGCCCGCAGCATTTTCTCAGAGATGATCACGTGAAGGAAGCAATCGTCTCGGGTATGCTCCCGCCAGAGAATGCTGGTTAGTCCGCTGTCGTCCTTCACTCTCTAACAGTCTAATGGTCTCGATTTAAGGTGCACCCGCCCACTCGCCTGTCACGCCACTTCTCTTCGGCCTCGTTATTCCTCCGGGCACCCCCCTAGACCGCGTGAACACCTCTTCGGTCCAATTCGCAGCGATTCTCTTCGCGCACCTTCTCCGGCATTCACCGCATTGCAAAACTTTGGCGCGTCAGATCGTTCCTCCTCCCTTGACGCCTCTTCCAGAAGCATCAACTACGAGTGGCGGTGGCGCCTTCTTCGTTCCAGCCGACGGCGGGCCGCCTCATGCAACAGCAGCCGATCCTCCCCCAAAGGAGGATGCCGATACCGAAGACGACCCGCAAAGCCTGCTCGCCCTACTTACGGAGCACCTCTCCCTCGCATTCCTGCAGCGCTCGCGTGCGGGATTAGCGCCTCGCGAGGCGCGCGAAGCAGACCGCGTCATATGCGCTTACCTCTCGCTTCTCGCACAGTGGTTGTGGGAGGACCCCCGCGCGGTGCGCGAGTTCCTGGAGGCTGGCGGGCTCGGTGTGCTTGTCGACCAGCTGAACCAGCCGAGCGAGATCGACGTCGTCGTGCCCGGCCTATGTGCGTTCTTGCTCGGCGTGTGCTACGAGTTCAATCGCGAGCCAGGCGAAGTCACACGGTGCGTTTCTATCTTTGTTTCTCGTGTACGGGCGTGGATTGGTGATGATGTGGGTGTGCCAGGGCGACTATTCACCCTATCCTCACGAGATTGGGTGCAGACGTGCTCGTGGCGCGCATGAACCGCGTACGCGAAGACGAGCGTATCAAGGCCGTCGGTCCGGACTCGTGGGTCCTGCCGTGCCCGACTCCGGGCCCGCAAGCGCTCGATCCGGCGTTCACGCCGATGTACGAGGGCGAGACAGAGATCTGGTTTGACTGGGCTTTTGTTGACTTTTGGAAGGCAAACATATGTGAGCGTCTTATGTCTGCTTGCGCGCACACGGTACCGCATAAGCTTAATATCACTTCGTGCACTTAGATACGATTCAGCGTGGGACTGTGGCGGATCCGGACTCGGCGGTGTCGTCGACGGGTATGTGCGACGCATAGTTAATGCTACAAAAGCTTTCGCTTCGTATTGATGCAACTCTACCAACCAGCGCAGAGCGGAGAGGAGAGCGTACTGGTTGGCTCCCTCCGTGAGGTCATCGCAAAGCAGGCCACCGAGATCGAATCACTACGAAACAAACTCAAGGAGCTCACCGCGAATTCCACCGCCGCCGCGGAGACGGCTGCTGCTACCGCCTCGCAAGCCACAGCCAGACTCGACCAGGTAGGTTGTCCATTTCGACCTCAACCAATGTCGTGATATGAACTAATGCGTGCTAATTCCTGGATGTAGGAGCGCGCGACGCTAGAGGCTGCTCTCGAAGCAGAGCGCACCAAACGCTCCGAGGTGGAAAAGGAGCAGGAGGACTTGCTCGTATTGTTAGACGAGCTGAGCGGTAAGCGTGCGAAGGACAAGCAGCGCATGAAAGAACAAGGTATGGAGGTGTCAGAAGATGAGGACGATGATGGTGAAGGTGACGAGGAGGAAGACGAAGAATAGCTGCTGCGGACGCTTTTAGATCATAATCTACTCTGTAATCCTGATATATCAATTCATCCCCCTCCCGTGGGCTGGGTATCGGGCAGCTGCTCACTGGCACTGCAGGCCATGCTGCGTGCTGAGTTCCGAGACGTAGTATATACAGTACTGGTCCAGTATAGATTCGATTCAGCTGTGCTGTTTCCAGGGAAAGAAAAGGTATACCATAGTTCAAAACAGCAGGGCATTAGGCGAAGACGGGGTTGCAAAGACCAAGACCTATAGATTTCAGACGGTATAGATTACCTTTCTTTGTCGATGGGATAGATAGATAGATAAAAGTGGCCTCTGCGCCCCCCACATCACTGACCTGTCCAACCATACTCTCTTGCTTACGACGTCGAAAATCTCTTTCCATTGATCACCACGAAGACACATCTAGTTGTTTTTTCAGTTTGCTTTCACAATCATCGCTGCAGTCACGTATGTGATGTGGCGAGACCCCCGCGCGGCAGAACTCGGAGTGAGGAAGATGATACCAGAGATTTGGGTCGACTTGGCTATGCACCGCATCGCCAGATGGATGAGGACGTCCACTGCGCTCAAGCTGTGTTCTCATTTTACAGGGTTTCGCCTAACCGTCATCACCTCCTGTTCAGCCTGTCGTCTGAACTATTTTTCCGTTTCCGGCCCTCGCATCTCTGCCTTGAAACCTTTGCGCCCGTGCGGCCTCAAGTCACTCGGCCCATCTGCTGTTGCAATAATGCACTACAACCGTTCTCGTGCTCCATTTTCATTATTTGAGATAAGAGAGCAGAGAAACTAATTGTCGTTGATTTGATGGCCCATTGAGTTTTTCATGCGTTGGTTTTATTTCGTATCTCTTGTGAAGCATGCACTCGAATATTATACCACAATACTATCATGTTTTAATTGCCGGCTGGTTCAGACATCAAACGGGAGCGTGCTGTTGCTTCGTCGGTCATTCGGAGACCCTTTTTCGAAGTGCCTGCGTTAGCACCGCAGGACAAGAAGGGTATTGTACGACACGGTTTAGGTTTCTGGCAACTGGGGGACCGCTCACTCTAATTGAATGGGGTGCCGGTTTCGTTTACTGCAGGACCTCGAATGATTCTACATCGCTCATTACAGGATGACCTATTTGCAAATGGTCACGAGTCGACTAGTCAACGTGTCAACCCAGTTGATATGCCCATTTGCGTGCAAAAAAGGGGGGCGGGCGAAGAAGTGGGAAAGTGACGCGCAAGGTGTACACGAAAATCGTGGATAGTGGTGGGTCACTGGCAAAGGTATGTAGTATGCATGCAGGAGTGGGGAAACGAGAGGAAGTACAGAATGGGGGGCGAACAAGGGTGAGGGTGTAGAGATGACAGCAGCAAACAGTACTCGGCCCGTTATTTGTCCGGCTCCATATACTCGAACAGAAAGCTCTATCTGTTATGGAAAGTATCTTGCCGTACTACTCCTGCCATACAGTACGCCGGAACCCTCTATCACCGATTGCGGCCCCAGATCTTTCGATAGCAGTCAGTTGACTGTCTCGCTGGGCCCCTTCCGATTGGAATGACTTCTTGTTGGCTCGCGCGTTGAATACGTACACCTTGGTGTACGCTGTTCAAATTCGGCGGAAAATTAGGAAGAGTGCAAGTTGCGGTGAGCGATTATTACATCGCATAATAAAATTGTATGATCGTCTGCATTCCGTTAACGCGTTAATGACTGAAACGTTCCTTGGTGAGGTTGACTTCCCGCGTCATAGGTTCTGACAGCGAACGATGCCAACATCTCGGATAACTCCGGCTATGGCATTGTGGGGCTGAGAAGAAACTCGACATTCCCTTCCTGTTGTGATCCACTGCACAGGCATATAAAGGGGTCGAAGCTGACCCACCTATGTTTTAGTTCTCTCTGGCCACAATCATGTTTTCTCTGATGCGTATAATTGATGTGTCCGTTCTTCTGTCTTTCCTCATTGCTTGGCGCGCTTTACATAGTTATCGGAGGAGGAGGGGACTTCCTTACCCTCCTGGGCCACCGGGTTGGCCTGTCATCGGTAACCTTCTTGATGTTCCACCTACGTCCACTTGGCTCGCCTACACAGGTTTCTCCAAGAAATATGGTAAGGCTGCCTTCTCCGCCATAGTGTTTTTCTGAGGCAAGGTAACAGGGCAAATTGTGTACTACCGTGTTCTTGGAAACGACATCATCGTGTTGAACACCATCAGAGCTATCAAGGATCTACTCGAAAAACGTGGAGATATCTACTCCGATCGTCCTGATTTTCCATTCGTCCTCGACATGTGAGTTTCGGATTTGTCACGCTAGGCATCGCCTGACATTTGCAGGATGGAATGGCATTTTCATTTGCCACTTACGAAATACGGCGAAGCCTGGCGCCAAGGACGCAAATTGCTTGACCGTAGCCTTCGACCTGGTGCTGCAGCATCGTATCGTCCCATGCAACAAGCGAGAGCACGTGTACTCCTGACACGACTCCTTGCGACCCCGAATGAGTGGAAAGATCATGTTGAGCTGTGCGCGACTACCTTTACCGTATTATGATATATCCATTCACAATACTTCTTTTCAGTTTCCAAGGCGAACTTATTTTGGATATGACGTATGGATATGAAGTCAAGGGGCGCCAAGACAAAATGCTAGAGGTTCCCAAACGGTTTAGCGATTTCGCCTCTAAAGTTTTCTTTCCGGGTTCTTTGCTCGTCAACGAACTTCCGTTCTGTATGTAGTTGTCTCACTTTTGCTCAGCATGCAAACTCATCTCCACAATTCCAGTACGCCATATCCCCGCTTGGGTGCCTTATTTTAGCTACAGGCCACTTGCTGAGATCGGCCGTAATTTAGGCCGAGAACTGGTGGATCAGTCTATGCCTTTCGTGAAAGAAAGTATCGTAAGTAAATAGTTCGGTGGCGAGGGTGTTTCTCTGACGGGCAAGGTAATCTGTGACAGGTAAGTGGCACAGCGCGTCCTTCACTCGCCCTCGACCATCTCCAGGAGATAGAGAAATTAAGTGTATCGGATCGCAGCGAGGCAGAAAAAACGCTTTCTAATGCCTTAGCGTCGTTATATGCAGGTTAGCAGACGCTTCTTTGCTGAGACCGTACTCAAATCGGGTTATATAGCTGGTGTAGATACTGTATGTCCGGGAACGCATCCACGACCCAACAACGCGTTGAGATCCTGACCTCGTTGTTCCAGACTGTTTCATCTATGATGACATTTTTGGTCGCATGTTTACTTCATCCCGAGGCGCAGAAGAAGGCTTGGGATGAAATCGATACCGTTGTGGGCCGGGAACGCCTTCCGACCTTTGAAGATCGCCCCAAGTTGCCGTTTGTAGACGCCATGTGCAAGGAGGTTCTGAGATGGCGGCCTGTCACACCTCTCGGTGCGTCCCACCAGTTACAGTATGTCTCAAACCGGGTGCTAAATTACTCCCATGGTTAATAGCTGTTCCTCATGCTGCCATGGAAGATGGTGTCTACGAAGGAGTCTTTATTCCGGAGGGTGAGTTATTTGTCTGTTTCAACATGAAGTTAATTTATCCCTGCTGATGGTGGCAGGTGCGGTGTTGGTTGGAAATACCTGGTCAGTAAAGTGTCCTAAACTTTGGTCGCGATTTAATTTTCTGCAGGGCCATTTTTCATGATCCTTCGGTCTATCCGCAGCCCGATGTTTTCAAGCCAGAGCGATTCCTCAATCCAGATGGTAGCTTACGTGACGATCCCCTACTGTCGTCAGCCTTCGGGTATGGAAAGCGTATCTGCCCAGGGAGACATTTCGTCGATGCGACGCTGTTTATTTATGTCGCGTCTTTACTCTCGGTTTTCCGTATCGAGACTCCGCAGGATGGTCAAATCCAGCATGAGTACAAATATTCCGAAGGAATTGTCAGGTGGGTATTGTTATTTTCTGGGTACAGGGCAAGGTACAGGGAAACAAAAAGACTGACCCATTTCTAGTCATCCGGAACCATTCACGTGTTCCATCATTCCCAGGGATAAACAGGCAGCAGATCTTATTATGGCGCATACCATGGCGCAAGCCTGAATGAGTTTTTCGGATGAGCCACTTCCTTGTAGAGTGTATGTTATTTGCTGAAGCCACTATTACGTCAGCTGGCGCGTGTAGGTTATTTCAGCCTTTGAGGCCTGGAGGTTGCACTATGAGACCAAATCATGTAAAACGCTCCAAAAGCACCGTAAAAGCGAGATTTATCTATCAGAATCGGATCTCTCGTGTTTCATTTTGCACATTGTGCGATGTTATACTCATGACCTGGGTCAACGCAAACTCACTCTGTTCGTAATTCACTGATATCGAAGTTCAAAGCAAGGGACAAAAAATTACGAGGTCCGTTATTACTCACCTTAGACCGGAGGATACTTAAGTCTCAACACCACAACACGATTCGGAGTCGATAGTATGAGGCCACCCTCTTGGCCACCCTGTGGCATTCTTAAGCGCCGGGTTCACTCGGCCGGCGTGATGAGCAACTTGAAGCGTAAGAAGTCTGCTTGACGGAAGATTTGAAAGAGGCGAAGCCGATGCATTGATGGATCTAGTATTCTGCCTCGACCTGGACTAGACACAACCCTTACGCGCAGCAGTTTTCTTACATGGACTGATCTGCGTTTGCTTCCACTTTGCTGGATAACCCGAGCATGATCCTGGAGAACATCGAAAGAAACGAGAATACATTCATGCTCACGTCGCCACATCAAAGCCTCCCTATCAATAGAGCGCGTAAAATTTCAATTATACTCGAGCCCGACACGATCTCGTCTGGTGCTACATTCAAGTTGAGTCTGGCGATTACGCACTGGCAGGCACTTCGTAATGGGTACCCCGAACGAACGAAGCGACAGCATGCTGCCGGTTGCGTCTCGAAGCCAGAAAGTAAGTAAGATGGCAACATTGTAGGTGTACACGTTTCACAAGGATGTGAAATAAAACCAAAGCCTAAAGAAAGTTAACGCGCATCGACAACAATCAGTTCCTCTGCTCTCTTATCTCTTGGGACAACGGAGCAGGGGAACGATTGTGGGCGACTGTGTCATCGGCGATAAGTTGATACCTCTCGGAGATTGGGAGTTGGAATGGGCGTACTTTAAACCAGCGCCCGTGTATAGATAGCTATCCCCCTTTCCACCAGCATCCTGCCCGCGCTCAATGTTGAAGACCGAGAATAATGAAGCGGTGACAATAAATAATGTCATTTCTACCAAGTGCCTCCCAGGGCAGACGCGTCTGCCGTACCCAAATGCTGATGAGAATATTGAGTCGTCGCGCAAGTTTCCCTCTTTGTCTAAGAACCGCTCCGGTTTGAAGGCATCTGGCTCGGGGTATACGGCAGGATCATGTAAGATAGCCCTTTAACCAGTCAACGCTATCCGTGAGCAACAAAAGGCAGCGTTCTCACCATGTATTCGCCAGTACAACTGCACCTGGGAGATAGTTTATCAGGTATCACCGTGACCAAGTTGTCGTATGACAATAAAACGTACACTTGGGTATCAAGAAGCCGTCATAAATGTCGTCTTGTGTAGTTGCATGGGGAACAGCTGTAGGTGACGATGGTACTTAGACAATTGAAGAGACTGGCGACTTGTCTAAACGTACAAAGTGGAGCGATTGGTTGCCATCTTAGAACCTCCTTGCACATCGCATCGATAAAAGGTAGTCGAGGGCGGTCCTCAAATGTCGGAAGTCGTTCGCGTCCTGTGACCAAATCGAGCTCACGCTGAGCTCTCAACTGTACGTCAGGGTTAAGTAAAACTGTTATAAGAAGCGACAGGATGGCCGACACAGTCTATAAATGACGGTACGGGTGAGTCGGTATACTGTCGTGTGTTTGTCTGCCGACGTACACTATCGGTCCCGGCTATGGAACGTTATATAAACCAGATATCCTCCACGCTCGAAAGATTGCTTACCCGAATACGTGGATCCTAAGGTTCCAGCAATCACCTCCTCTGCTTTTTCGCGTTCCGGACCCCTGAGTTTCTCGGTCTGTCGCAGACATGCCAACGCAAGCGATGATCGTGCAGTGCCATTCAACTAAGGGACGTGTAGTCAACTTTCGAAAGTGTGCCTCCACCGTTTTACTTACTATACTTTCTTTGACAAACCACATCGGTTCATGAACCACCTCCTGCCCAAGATTATGGCCGAGATGGGCAATTGGCTTGTAGCTAAACCAGGGCATCCATTCCGGTATGTGTCGCACTAAGAGCACATCATTATGGCCTCAACATAACAGATACGAGGTAATCCCTCACGCAATGGAAGCTCATTAACAAGAAGAGCACCTGGAAGAGCCGATTCAGAGGCCAGCGTGGACAACTCTCTGGCCGCGTAGAGCTTCCGGTCATGACCCTCTTTGACTTCATAGCCATAAGTTATAGCCATGACCAGCTCGCCCTGTAGGCTGAAAAGTTGACGAATGATTAGGCAGGTTAGTGGTTTGATAGACAATACTACCAACCGTTCAATGTGGGCCTCCCACTCACCCGGACAGGCTAGCAGCCGTGTGAGGAACGTGTGCGTTTTCGATTGTATCAAGGGACGATAGGCCTTCATGGGTCCCGGTCGAAAGGCGGGATCAAGCAGCTTGCGGGCATGACGCCAAAAATCGGCATATCTTGCAAACGGAACGAGCCACCACAATTTCATCCTGAACAATATCAGTCGAAAAGCCGGCATGTCAGATTCAGTAAAACCTTACATTTCGAAGATTTGGATCACAGGACGGTCAGAGTAGATATCGCCACGTTTGTCGAGCAGATCTTTAGTGACCTTCGTAGTATTCAACACGATAATGACTGTCCCAAAAATGTGGAGCGACATGATATCCCCTACCAGCTCTTTAGCTTTATAGAAAAATCATGAGGGGACTGGACTCGCACCATATTTCCTCGAAAGTTCGGTGTAGGTGAGCCAAGAGAAGCTAGTTGGGACGTCAAGAATATTCCCGACCAGTGGCAATGGGCGGGGGCCAGGAGGGTAGAGGAACCCACGTCGCCTTCGGTAGTAACGGATTGACGAAAGCGAAACAAAAAATGATATTAAACCAAAGAGGTCAATAATGGTCATCAGGGAAGCCATGATCCTTGCCTTGTCAGAGTCGCAAGGCGATGAATGAGGGGCGAAGTTGACTCTACAGTAGGACAATCACTGGGTTGTCCGCGACTCTTATATGGGGCCCAACTGATTGGCGAGGACATTTGAAGTGAGCTAAGGTACGCGATGTGCGCCCGCCTTACGATACATTTACAGCACAAAAGGTATCTCGACGTAGGTGAGATTTCCAGCGCGAAGATTGCCATACCTAGTCTTCACCTGGGCTTAGAATGGAACAACTGGGATATCATGAGACTGGGGTTACCTCCTTGTCGCACCTGTCAACCCAATTGAAATAATGTTTTTGAGGACTTTACTAACGATTCAGCCTTTTAAATTCATGGCTCAGTTCCTTGCTCAGCTCTCAGCGCTCAGCGCTCAGCACTCACCGCAAACCCTTTGGGCTGACAAAGCCGCACAGACCCCGTCTCCCAGCCGGTCTCTCAACATCGCCTTGCCGCCTAGGTCCAGGCCCAAGCTTTTCGAGGGTCATGATGGAGCGTAATACGTCATAGCGTACGATTAACTTACGTAGAATCCGTTCATTTCCGCAATCAATTCGAAGAAGGCAGTCGATCTCGAAACTTGTCGTAGGAACCGGGATCCAGAAGCTATCAGCCTCCACCACCACATCTGGCAGACTCCAAGTAGCACTACTAATTGTTGGTGGGGTTGTCTCAACAACAGGCTAGTTCTGCTCTCGTGACGCCGTAGAGCCACTTCATCGAGCCACGTTTCTTGCAGAATTCATTGAATCTCCGGCGGCGCCATGCTTTAGTTCATATCTAGGCCCTTGCACCTGGTTGCAGTTTGTAAACTACGGTATCAACGCGAAGAAGGTGATGCGTCATCGCGACAACGGATGAGCGGAGTGAGGCCGCATGGCGCGTGGAGAGAAGGGATGAGAGAGCCGAAGACCAAGGAAGGAAATTGTTCAAGCGAGAGGCCGAACAGTATATGATGGGGGGGTCGGTGAAACGTTGAAAAATGAGAACGCAGTGCAGTCGACGTCCTAGTCTTGTACATCCATCAGGCGATGCGGGGTATCGCCACGGTAACGGCTATACGCCACCTGTCGACGCCTAACTCTAACTTACTATCTTCTTCTTCACTCCGAGTTCCCTGAGCCGGGTCTTGCTGCGGCGATCACATTCTCGACTGAGACCATAGAGCGGCCAAGGATGTTAATGCAAGCGGCAAAAGCAACCAGATATCAGCGATCGACAGAAGGATGTCTCCGACATCCGAAGCAAGTGAGCATGGGTTGGACGAGTCAATGATCATTGGGAGCCGACCGCATTGCCAGCGAAGGGCGAGCTGTCAGGAACTTGAAACCGCAAGACATTCAAAGAAACGTGTGACATGTGACATGTGACTTGTAACCGGTAATCATCTGAGTGCGGGCGCGCCGGCCCGGTGCACAATAGCGAGCGCCAGTCGAGCGCCGGCCCGGTATCTCACCGAAAAGGGTTGGCTTTCTGGTGATTAGTCAGCGCACCTGACCTTCCTTGTTCGGTCAACATCCCCTCTGTTCGTCGTCCTACTCGCTCGCCACAAGATGTCCACCGCACACAGACCGACATGGGATCCAGCGCAGGCCAGAGAAGTGAAAGGAGGCTCGCGCCAATACTCTGTACGCGACATGGCCGCGCACACGAAGCTCAAATTCCGGTGCGAATGGTTGTAATCTCTCTCCTTCTCAATACCCTCTCATTCCGGACTCAGACAACCCGGCCAGACGTCCGTGGATGAAGTAAAAAAACGTGATCTACGCGCGGACCTCCTCGCAGCAGAGGCGGAAGCTCGCGCCAAGAAACGCAAGGCTGCGGGCTTACCAGTGGAAGACGTGCAGGCTGCCTCAGCGGTGTCTGAGGACGAGGAGGCGAAAAAGCGACGGAAGGTTTTACAAGAGGCGTTGGAAATGGACAAGGACGCTGACAGTGACGAAGGTGATGGTAATGGTGATGGGGCAAACGGTTCGAACGTGAATGCAAAGTGCGTTATCGACCGTGTTGTCATTTTGCATGTTGGAGCTGACACCCACAAT
Source organism: Lactarius quietus (assembly GCA_015025155.1). Taxonomy (NCBI): domain Eukaryota; kingdom Fungi; phylum Basidiomycota; class Agaricomycetes; order Russulales; family Russulaceae; genus Lactarius; species Lactarius quietus. Next base: position 71,325 of record WITN01000129.1, read on the forward strand.
CAGCGGAGACCATGGCGGTGGAGAAGAGGGCGGTGATAACGATGACGACGACGATGATGACGACGACGACGAAGAGGACGATACTGCGGAACTACTTCGTGAGCTCGAGAAAATAAAGCGCGAGCGAGCAGCAGAACAAGCGCGTGTTGAACAAGCGGAAGCTGAGGCCACTGAGGCCGAGCGGGATGCGCGAATCGCAACTGCCAATCCTTTGCTAAATCTTGCCGCTGCGTTGGGCAATGCGCCAGGAATAAACACGACGGCGCCGGGCACCTTTGCAGTGAAGCGACGTTGGGACGATGGTCCGTACCTATTTCTCACACTGACAGAGACGATAGCGTATTTTACATTCCTACAGACCTCGTTTTCAAAAACCAGGCAATAGGCGACAAAGATAGACCTCAAGGTCAATTTGTCAATGATCTACTTCGGACAGAATTCCATAAGTAGGTTTAGGTTCTCATCACATCCCGAAGCTAATCGCTTGCACAGGAAGTTTATGTCTCGGTTTATCAAGTAGTTCCTATCTCGGCTCCCGCCCGAGTGTATCCGTGTACCCACTTTGCTATGGAATCATTTACCTCCCGTGTGTTTCTCCATCTCTCCGCTTTGCGGATGCAGCACCCCCATCTGGATTGTTATCGATCTGTGCCATATACCCTAACTCTCGACATCCTTCCCCAAAGACTGGGCAAAGTACCGTTCTTCAGAAATACGGGCTCCTCAGAGTCGACATATACTGTTCGCCTCTCGTTTCGTCTATGAGCTAATCCCGCAAGAGAACCTCATGCGTTTTACGTGCCACCTCATCCTTATAAGCTGGGGGCTAAGAAGCATTGCGTCGATCTGAATACACCGCGACGTAGATCATGAGCTGGCACATACTTACGGCATGGACAGATCGCGCCCTAGCCTTCTGGGGTACAACGACTACACTCTATTGCAAATCATCGGGAGCTGCTCTGTTGCGTATCATTCCACAGAACGAGCAAGGTTACATCGAGGCATGGATCTAACCTCTCTAGCACCCGTGATACGGCTCAGCCGCGTTGCTATATCCTCCCATTCGCGGCACGACAAACATCGAACCCACGTAATATTAGCCCGTTATTCGTTCCAAAGCCATGCACGTGGCAGCTAGCATCCATCAGGTATAAAGAAGGCTAGTCTCACGTTCTAAAGTGCACCACAAGCATTCACTAGTCACACACAAACACCCACTCAGACCCACAATGACGCACTACGAAATCCCTAAGGACCCTTCACCGCAGGTGAAGGCAGTTCTGCACTACCTTGATCAGATCAAAGTCCTCAATCTCCATGAGATTGCAAAGCTCTTCACAGAGGATTTCGTCCAGTCGACGCGCCCCTTGTCGCTCGGGATTCCTTCTAGGACAAAGGAGGAAGACCTGGCGTTCCTGCGAGGGCTGGCTGACCAACTAGGAGGACGGCCACTTGAGGTGATTCATGGCGATCCACGGTCTCTTTGCGCTAGCTGAACAAGTGGTGGGTTTGTCTGGATAGATTACAATCTACGACATTATCGAGTCGCCAGGGAAGGCTTGGGCCCATGTGGGTGGACCTTTCCTTTCTTCCAAAAAGGGTTGTTAGCAGTACGCTCATGAATGTTTCCAAAGCTCCTTTTGCATGGCGAACCTCAGGAGGGCAAACCGTTCGACATCGAGTGCATCTACCAGTTCACATTCGCTAGCGACTCGAACTCTCACAGATTCAAAGCTATCACCGACTTCTTGGACAGCAGGGCCTTTGCGGCCATGGGGTGAAGAGGTTGTTTGGTTATCACCTAGATAATACTACAGTGGAAGCTTTTGGCGCAGCATGCACCTTCTGAGTGTAGTACGTCATTGGATGTCAGCCTGGGACCCTTATAATTCGGAATCATGATTCCTATTCTGTTTGAAACAAACTAAAAAAACTGAATCGCCAACATCTAGACTATCATGGGAGGTTCATGGACGCGCGTCCATTGGAAAAGTTCTCAAATCACCTTACTTTTGCAAGTGAGTGGGAATTATCCATCGTGCAGATGATCAGATCTGTCCGCCTATATTTTTGCTACACAGTGTGAATGTAGCAAAGAACACCAAATAAGTTGATGTCTGCAGTGTTGAAGTCAAGGTTCCACCTATGAATCTGACAGTGCGCATTCCTCGAATTTGCCTGCCGCAAAATTAGCCATCACGAACAACGCACCATTAATAGCAGCGGATACGTCACTTCTCGATGATACTATCATCGAGCACGCCTGGCCTTTCGCCTAGGGTAGTACCTCATGCCTCCACTCATCCTCGATCAAGAAGCACTTTGTGCTTCAGCTCACTTGCTGTAGTCATTCACAGTCCTGCTGCTAGTTACTGATGTCTGAATTCAACTGCACCTCACGCCGGACCCATTTCCCCGACGGACACAGAACCTATTTATTCTATTACGGCGTTTGCCGTGACTGGCACCTTCAGTTCACCACCAAACAAAATACAGTCAGTGGGATTTCATCAGCGTCTCATCTTGAAACAATGGCACTAGCTAGCCCTCGGCGCCTCTGCGAGTGCTACCTGACTCCGTCATGCAATTCACTCACTACCAAACCCGCTCGGCTACCCACACGAGTCACGATCACCCATTCTTGCTGGCGCCCATGGTAACCTCCACCAGAGCCTCGAAGAATTCGAAAGACGTTCGATCCCACGTGCACTGTTATCTAAGTTGTTCGGTATAGTCTTTCAGGACCTCAGGTAGTCTCGTAAACGCAGAATCACACGCGTAATGCCAATTGCACGACGAGCAAGACGTTTTTCATTCAGCCTAACGGGTCGGATGGCACCGTCACTGTCATTGCGTCCGCCACGCAGGACGTGTCGCCTGAGGTCATCGCCACGGCTGTCCCGCCCTTCTGCAAACTCACCGCTATACTGTACGAAACAAACTCTGGCGACCAAAGCGCTTCATGGAGATGTGGATGGGCTCGGGGCTCGAAGCGTCAGTCGAAGTGACGAAGGCTCACGGGGCATTTTGCACCGACGGTAAGCCTAATATCAGCTAGTACTGCGCTGCCCTAAACGGCTCCCGCCCGCAGATCAACTCTCAACTCTCGCATTTTCTCCTTCCGAAACGTTCCCTGGTATACACCGTGGAGGCGAATGGGCTTGCAAGTGATGATAACGCCGACGATCTCTTCTCGAGGTGCCGATTTCTTCCCGATTACGGCGAGCGATACGTGGGGCGCGTAAACGCCGACGCTCTTCGTCGCGCGATGGGTACAAAACGCAGAGTTCCGCGGCGAAGTTATAACTCCCTCTTTGCGCAGCATAACAGTGTTTGCGACGTCCCACGCATCCATCTCCTTCGGCTATGCACAGTTCATAACGGACGATAACCTGCTCGCGACCCGCTACGAGGACGGCGAGGACGAACGACGGCTCCGCATAATGGCATGCTACAATCGGCCCAATACGACCTCGCGTCGGGTCTGCAGGACAGCATCGCCGCCCTCTTTACAACAACCAGCGCGGCGCTCTGGTTCTCACACGAGCTGGGCGGGCCACATGTATCGTTCTTCTCTCTACACAAGTTGGATGCACGTGATCGGCAATCGTCGGCGGCCACGATCCCTGTACCGGTCGCCGATAAGATGGCGCACGGCTTCGTGCTTCATGGATGGGTTCGCGAGGCTGTACATGGACACTACTGGCGCGCCCGTTCATTTGCACCGGTGGCCGCGCGTACCTCCTCACGCGCACGAGCCGCCGCTCTAGACTGGAGACTATCCTTGTCGACCTCGAGCAGTCCAAGACTGTTGTGTGCACGCCCGCAGAGTCCGGCGTCGACCTGCGGCACTGGTCCCCGCTCTGGGCTGATGGCCGCGAGTGAATCGTCGCGTCGCGTCGCGCGCCGACAGTCCCGAGTGAGCTCATCCTTGGTAGACTCGAGGGGTCATTGAGATGACGCCACTTACTCCACGCGGTAAGTTGCCCGAGATCGATAACACTATTATTTGTCGTTTATGATTTGGACATTCTAGTGGAGAGACTGCTCTTCAAGCTTCATGTGCTAAAGGCATCGGTGCTGCCTGTACACGGGCCGGAACGATATCCAGCTGAGACGACTCTGTTCTAGCCAAAGCGGCGCAAATCGCAGACCGTACGTTGATGATGTTCATACACGGTGGCCTACGAGTACATGACCAGGTCCCCACAGAATTCTCTGCTGAAATCGCTGCATATACGTTGCAAGGATGTACGTGTCCCTTCGAATTGAAGAAATACAGTCACACTGAATGAGCCCAATTATACGGGATCAACCGGGTTTAGGGATTTCTATGTGTATGCGTTGGTCGGGCGATGTTGTACTCTAGACGTGGAAGATGTGAAGGCCTCCGTGGACCACTTGGTGAAGGAGGGCAAGGGTGAGCACGGTCCGGGGAAGCAATTCGTCACTGGAGGAAGCCACAGCGGATCCCTCACCGTCCACATTCCACCGTCACCACCCCACATCTCATTTCTGTAAATAGTCATCGGGCAGCATCCACACGTTCAGCGCAGATGTGCTGCTCAACCCGATGATCATATCACAACCATCGAGCACAGACATCCCCGAATGGTACTTCTCCTAGTTCGGCGTGTGCCCGTCTGAATCGGTCGAGAGCGACGAGATGCCACCTGCGCTCTATGCGCAGCTCTACCCGTCCTCCCCGATTGCGCACGTCCGCAGCGGGAGCGCGCCCGTTCTGTTTCTCCCCGTCACCGAGGACTACCGCGTGGTCAACGTGCAGGGAAATGCGTTCTTCCATGGGCTACGCGCGCTTGGGAGGGAGGTCGAGCTGCTGGCGTTGAAAGAGAGGGACATACTCTTGATGGGGTCGAGGGGACTGGGGTTGGGTGCGATGCTACTCTTGACTGGTATGGGAGGGAGGCGTAGAAAGCGGGTTGCGGAAACGAAGGCGATTGTGGTATCGGACTGAAGTTGCTTGTGTGTGGTGTACTATATCACGACCTGGAAATAGACATTCGGTCTTGTAATGAAAAGAACTTGGACATATTATCACACGAAATTCGACAACAGAGTCAGACCAAGTCTTTCGCGGAGAACGATGGCGGAGGACAGTGGGGAAATAACTGGCAAGGTTCTTGCAAAGTCAAACCATGTACTAGGTGCCGCTACCGCAATACGACCAATACGATATTCAGCAGCCTGAGAGCGGAGTCGTATTTTCCGTACCACCATCAACTCTCCCACCCTAATCCAGTCGTTCAAAATCAGGAAGTAGTGAGGATGATTGAAGAAGTGGCGGCGTAGTGGCTCACAGCGCTCACATCCCAAGCGCCTCGTAGAGATAATGGTCACCGGTCTACCGTCATCTGTCCGCCAAATTTTTAGTGGTTTGAAGAACCGGAACGCTCTTCTTGCGCCTGCTCGCCACGTCATTTAACTAACCCGAAAAGATCGGTGATGAAACCTTTGTCTTCTGACCCTCTTTTTTGGCTCACTCCGCAAGGGTTTGCCCGTGGCGACCTTGCCTCGAACACATACATCATTGGTCTCAGCACCAATTGAGAAGCGCCCCTCTTCTATGCGGTTTTATCGCTAGTATGAACCCACGCACGTCAGCGACGGCGATGCACTGGACCATACGCCGGCCTCCTTCCCTCCTGGCTCCGAATCTAAAGCAGAGAGCGAGAGCCAAAAAGATCATGTCTGAAGAAGAACCAGATTCGGCAACGGAACCACTCGAAAGGAGACATGGCCCGCACTGGCGATAAAAATACAGCCGGACATCCGCCACGGATTACTTCACCCGATGTTTTTTCTTTTTGCCTTTCATCATTCCGACCGACAATTCGGCCTTTTGTATCACGACTGGGCTTTCAGTGTTCAGCCATTAAGGGAAGGCCCAGTATCTCTAGCCTTCTCAAGGGGCCCATAACTCGTTTTATTGTCACACTCCTCCCCTGTAACCATGCGCTACCCCCACCTGCTCTCTGCGCTATTCGTCCTCGCTGCCGCTAGGCCTCTCAGTGATCCCGTACCTCGTTGGGACAACAAGAGTGTAAAACATGCATGGCATGTCGTCCCGGCGGGCTGGGAGAGTTCGATAACACCGCCTGCTGGCGTCACAATCGACCTCAGCATTGCCCTCAAACCTCACGACGAGAATGCCTTGATTGATGCGCTATATGAGGTCAGCGACCCCCGGCATCCAAAGCACGTCCTCTCTACTATTCCTCTGTACACGCATATGATACTCACGTGTGCGGCTGATCTATTCCAGATATGGTGGATATTTGTCACAGGACCAGGTCGCTGAGCTTGTCGCACCTCATCCACATACGTTCAAGCTCGTCAACGCTTGGCTTGAGCACCACGGGGTGCCCTCCTCGTCCATCTCAACGTCGCACAGCGGCAACTGGCTAACGCTCACCAGAGTGCCCTTGTCTAAAGCCAATGATCTCCTCAGTGCATCGTACCAGTACTTCCTGCATGCCGAGACAAACGAGACCATTATTCGCACACTTGCCTACGCGCTCCCCGATGTTCTTCACCCACACGTGCAAACTATCGTGCCGACGACGTTCTTCGGCTCAGGCTCTCCACAGGTATCACTGCAGACAGTGCAGGTACACCACAGTGACGTCGCGGCGCCTCATGCGAAGCTGCTGTCGAGCCGCGTCGACGACGACGACATTGACGTCACTCCGTCGCTCCTGCGCACACTGTATAAAATGGAGGCTTACGTACCGTCTGCAGTGCGAAAAAACATCCTTGGGACCGTGGGCTTGCGAGGGTTGAGCGCAAGCCAGGCCGATCTGTCAACATTCATGGCTGAGCATCGTCCCGACGCTGCCAATGCGAACTACGTCGTGGTCATGGTCACCGGCACGGAGTACGATTCGAACAACCCCAATGTCGAGATGAATATCGACGTTCAATACGCATCGGCGATGTCGTACCCTACTCCGCAGCTCTATTTCAACTTAGGCAAAGCTGACAACCCTACTGACGACTCATTTCTCACCTTTCTCCAATTCATACTCGATAAGCCGTACATCCCGCAGACGATCACCATGACGTATTTCGTCGTCGAGCAGCTCGTTCCGCCGGATTATGCGACCACCGTGTGCGGATTATTCGCCGAGCTCGCTATGCGTGGCGCCAGTGTCCTCTGTCCGAGCGGCAACTCAGGAGTTGGACGAGGGGACTGCATGGAATATGACAAATACGGAAGGGAGCAGGTCCAGTTCCGCCCCACCTTCCCCGCATCCTGTACGTGCGAGTACACAAGCGTGGCCATAAATCGCTCACCTCATTCACCGTACTTTCACAGGTCCCTACGTCACTGCTGTCGGCGGCACGACAGAATTCACTCCCGAGACTGAGACCGCTGCGCCCCTCTCTGGCGGCGGCTTCTCAAACATCTTCGAGCGCCAGCCCTACCAGGTAACCAACGATTATATCCAGAACCTCGGTAACCAGTATGCAGGCTTTTACAAGTGCGTTCGCTGTTGTGACCGGAACTGAGCTGCTCTGATTTGTAATTGTTGCAGCCCTCACGGTCGCGGCCTCCCCGACGTCTCCGCGCAGGCGCTATACTACGTGAGCATCACCAATGGGCAACCCGTACTTAGATCGGGCACACACTGCGCGACACCCGTGCGTTTTTCCCCCCCTCCTCCCAGTGCTATCCCCCAATTCCTAGCTGACGGCCAGCATTTAGACCATGGCTGGCATCATCTCGCTGTTGAATGACTACCAGCTATCACACAACCGGCCTGCGCTTGGCTATCTCAATCCCTGGCTGTACGGCGACGGTCGCGAGGGATTTAGGGATATCACGACTGGCAGGAATCCGGGCTGCCTAACTAATGGTTTCGAAGCCACCGTTGGATGGGATCCTGTGCGTTCCGAGTCCATACGTTTAGATTTTCGAATGCTGGCTGACTCTGGCTCCGTAGGTCACGGGTCTTGGGACGCCTGACTTTCAGAAACTTGTGCCCCTACTACCAGTGCCAGCGCCAGAACCGTCAGATTGAGGGATTCGTACACCTTATCCGGATGCAAGATTCACCTAACCTCTATCTCTCTCTTTCTGGTGGAAATGACGCATCAGACCATAGTCACTACGCTCTAAATCCCTACTAGTACCACCACTCATTCCATCGCGTGCTCAGTATACGTTCATTCACTACCCTCTCTCATCAATATGTGTCGACATCGTCGACTGAAACCTTGCTTGGTATGGCCAACTTGGGTTGAACTTCTATCTCGTTCACTTGGTCTACTCACTAGGTACACATTTATAGGGCCAGGGAAAGCAGAGGAAACCGACATGAGGACAACAGAATAATTGGAATGAGGGGGATTTCTCGGTCTAAGCCGAAGCGAGGCACGTCGGAGCGCAGGCATAGAGTGTGCGTACTAATCTTCGCGCGAATGAACCAGGCGGCACGTGCTCATTCCTTTCTCCCGTGCGGCGGCGCCACCTGCCTTCCCTGCTCTTCATCTGGTTCAAAGAATCGGAACTCTTTTTTTCTCCCGCCCACTGCATCCTGATATTTGATAAAGTGGATCGATAATGAGGCCGATGGCTGTGGTGCTCATCATTTCGCTCCGGGTGGCCCGCCCACTGCATCTGTCGCGACCTCGCCTCGGACACCAGAACCCCTCATTTTCGATCGAGAAGCACCTCGTGCTCCCGCCCAGTCTCTATGCTTTCTTCGCTTCTCTCTGCTTTCCTGTTATCCTGTCTTTCCTACACCCCCAGCTTTCCTTTCGTAGTACAGCCCAGCCCGACGTAATCGTAGAGGCACTCTAACCGCGGGAATATACCCACTCATTTGCCGTGATGACTTTCCGCGCCCCGCGCCAACCCTTCATCCCCCCTCGGCGCCATGGCGGCATTGCTTACCCCCTAACAGCCTGCAAAGTAATGACGCTCGAAGAGGTTAGATATTCCAAAATGTGGAGTAGAATTGATTAAGAAGAGAGAGCCCGAAGGGCCTTTACTTCGATTCTACAGTAGTAAGTTACTGGTGACAACAATCGCGCTGTTCAACTGTAAAAAAACTCTCGTGGATGTTAGTAAACCAAAACAAGGTCTGTGGTCGCCTGGTCGACAACTAGTTCGGAGGCTGTCCTGGATAGGTTCCCATAATATGCGGGCTCGGCGGACCCAACTGAGAATGGAACTTGAATAGGCAACGCCTGTCAAAGAAAACGTCACGCGGGTTCAATATGTTTTGGGCGACAATGCCTAATAATGCCTTCGACGTTCTCCTCGCGCACGTGCGACGGTGTGAGAGCGCTCCGGCGCCAATGTTGTCCAGCGCCTAGACGACAAACTCGAAGGTCTGGTTTGTTGCCACGTTCGCCTTGTCATTAAGTTGTGACGCTGGTGGAGCTAAATTTTTGCTTATATAACCCTCATGCTTGTACTAGAGGGTAGCCCGAAGACAACTTTGTCAATGTATATGACGATCTTGATGACAATGGCACAATGCCCCACTAGGAGTTTATGCCGCCACTCAAGCCGCCACTGGCACCATGCCAGCGTGCAGTGGACAGCTGATTGAGAAATCAGGGAAAGGCAATGGGAAGGATGCGAAGATTCCGACCGGAAACCATAAAGTGACAACCTTTTTAGTTGTTCCGCGGCGGGCGAACACAACGCGGTAGGGCCTCAATTTTCAACTAAACGTGTCCTTCGCGTATGGGAGGGAAGGTTTGTCACTGCGTAGAGCCTTGCTGTTTTGGAGGCTACTGTGGCGACTAAAATTAAAGGGAAGTTCATTTGGAGGGTCCTGGGCTGTGGTAACTTGAAGCTTCAGACTTGGACTTGTGAAAGTACATCTAAATTGACCCGCTTATTGTAACAGCCTGAGCCGCGGATGACTCGGGAGTCGGATCGCGTCCTGTTAAGACACGCAATTCTGCTCCTACTATCTCCTTTTGACCACGAGATGCACAATAAGGCTGTGCTCCTAGCCCAGTTCTTGGTGTTCCAGTCCGTAGCCCTCAGAAGTGTTCTCATCTCAACCCCCAGTGGGCCTCTAGTCATGCTCTACTACCGACTCTCTGTGCTCTCTGTGCTTGCCGCCGCGTCACTCGCGGCACCTCTCGTACCACGTTGGGATGATACACGTATCAAGCATACCTGGCATACTGTCCCGTCCAACTGGGAGAGCCTCGGCCCACCGTCTTCCAACACCACCATCGACCTCCACATCGCGCTCCTACCTCAATCCGAAAATTCCTTGATCGATGCTCTTTATGAGGTCAGCACTCCCAGGCATCCAAAGTATGTCCTCTCCGATTCTCATTGGCGCACAATGAACTCACATGTGCCGCTTCCCCACCGCAGATATGGCGCTCACTTATCGAAGGAGCAGGTCGCTCAGCTTGTCGCCCCACACCGAGACACGCTGGATCTCGTAAACTCTTGGCTTAAACACCACGGCATACCACGCTCCTCCATCTCAGTGTCACTCGGCGGCGGCTGGCTGACGGTCGTCGCTGTGCCCGTGTCCCAAGCCAATGAAATGCTTGGGGCGTCGTACCAGCTCTACCGGAAGTCTGGGACAAATGATACCAGTATTCTCCGCACAATCGGCTACAAGCTCCCGGAGGTGCTGCAAAAACATGTGCGAACCGTCGTGCCGACGACGTACTTCGCCCCAACGCACATCCCGTGGCAGTCATCGCGGAGGAGCTTCGTCAATGCAACAGCGGATATGCCGTCGGGAGAGCTGGGGACGATGCTGTCGAGTCGCGTCAATGTTAAACCAATCCCAGTCACACCAAAGGACCTGCGCTGGCTGTACAGGACGGCCGCCTATGTACCTGCCGCAACGGACAAGAATGAGTTCGGAGTTGTAGGGTACGCCAAAAATTACCCGAGCCCTGCGGATTTGGTGAATTTTATGACCCGATATCGCACGGACGCCATAGACGCGACCTACGAGGTCGTGCAGATCAACGGCGGCAGGTACGAGCCGAGACGCCCCACCTTCGAGGCGAATCAAAACATCCAATACGCCGAGGCCATGGTGTATCCGACCCCGGTCACCTTCTACAGCGTCGGCGGCGGCGCCGTTGTCGTACCTGGCACCAATAAACCAGGCTCGGGTGACGCCCTGCTGGAGTGGCTCAAATACGTGATCGACCAGCCAGACGTTCCAAAGACTATCAGCACTTCGTATGGTGCATACGAGAAAAATCTACCCTTGGAATATGTAACGGCCATGTGCGACCTATTCGCTCAACTCGGTGCGCTTGGCGTCAGTGTTCTCTTCCCGAGCGGTAACGATGGTGTCGGCGAAGGGGACTGCAAGACTAAAGACGGCGTCCAGTTCATCCCAGAGTTCCCTGCATCCTGTATGTGTGTCATTTCTTGTTGGAAGCAGGACACCATTGCAGGTATCGCTCACCACAACACCACTATTTTATAGGTCCCTATGTCACTAGTGTAGGCGGCACGACGGGTGGGACTGGCCAGGGAGAGGGCCAGGACCAGGGCCCGGAGGTCGGGGCAGAACTCTCTGGGGGTGGCTTCTCGAACCATTTTCCGCGCCCTCCCTACCAAAAGGAGGTTGTGCCCGATTTTCTGCAGCAGCTGGGAAGCCAGTATGCTGGCATGTTCAAGTGCGTTTTCTGCTGTGATCTGACCTGACTTATTCTAAGTTTGTAACTTGGATGGATTATCTAGTGCCCTCGGCCGCGGTATCCCCGACATCTCTGCGCAGGCGCTCAATTTTCTTTATATCAAAAGAAACAAGATCCATATCATGAGCGGCACAAGCTCAGCTACACCGGTGCGTTTTTCTCACTTTATGCTCTGCCTCGTGAACCCGGCTGATCGCCAATGGACAGACCGCAGCGGGCATAATTTCACTGCTTAACGACTACCTGCTTTCAACTGATAGACCCCCGCTCGGCTTCCTCAATCCATTGCTGTACGACCACCTTCGTCAAGCCATGAACGATATCACATCTGGGTCTAACCCGGGGTGTAACACCCCTGGATTCTCGGCCATCCCTGGATGGGATCCTGTTCGTCTCGCTAGAATTTGTTGTTCCCTTTTATGGGTTTGCTGATTGTTGGTTCTGTAGGTGACGGGTCTCGGGACGCCAGACTTTTTGAACCTGTTGGCCCTACGTGATTTGCTGGACATTTTCTAGGCGTGATGGAGGGAACAAGATCAACAATCTCGGAACGACTTGAACAACGGCGATACGGCAGTCCAATTGCATACTACATACACGTCATGAGCCGATTCGAGACAGCAAGAATTTGACGAATAATTTCGCATAAACCCCCCTCCCCGCCGTGGTGCGGCACGCATCTCCAGGAAAGACAATAATATTAATGTCAAGCCCTCAAACTTTCCGAGCTGAGACACGGGCTCTCTTAATACATGGGGGGACACCTGGATGACGTAGGCGAAAGCGTTGTACGCACCAGAAGGTGCGTGGGTGAGTTGCGAGGCATAGTGTGGATAGAGGGAGAGGCATCCGGGAAAATACATGGTGTTTGGCTTTGGAGTTGGGTCGTTTAGCAACGATCGCTTTGGGGTTTGAGAGATTTGTTTACTTTTCAAGTGACCTTTCCCACATTTTTGGACTTTGGCTTCAGAGGTTGGCGCGCGGACGAGGAGAGCGGCGCTTTCTCGGACGTTCTTTAGAGGCTCGGAGATGCGGTGATCGCCGGTCGGACAGCGCGTCATTGGAACAGGGCTAGATGTGGCCGGGACCGTGACTGGCTAGACCTGATATACCATGGGACCTCTTCGTTCTTACCAGTTCAAGTTATATGTATGCTATAGTACAACATACAGCTATGAGTTCGAAGAAGTTGGATCCACAACTCGGAGAACAGAGCTCAGGGATCAACAAGAGGGAGTTGGAGTCTTGGAGAGGCTAGCCGTTATCAGACAAACCATATCACCTTACTCAGACTGCCTGCGAACACGGTCCACTGTCCTCTTTAGTTTGTGAAGAGCACTCTCCCCAGAGTCCCCCCAGAGTCCCCACGTCAGCCAGGTTGTGCTTCACTGTGACTCTAAGAAACTATTGTCATGCTGCGTTCGCCTGGTCTATGCCGTCCAGCACTATTTCTTGAAAATAAAAAATTGCCGTACAAATTTTAATGTGGGAAAATCTGCTCATTTACAACACCCACAGCTTGCCAAAAGCAAGCAACGTTTTTCGATTAAGTCGATTATCGACTTTGTTTGACTAGACGTTGCTTGCTGAGATTCAGTTACCGGCCGGGCAACATACAGAAATGTTGCGGCTGTTGACGTCCACTTGGCTTTGACAGGTGTATGATTCTCTCATTTGGATTTCAGGTCCCACCAAGGGTCCATGATCGTTGTCGCAAAATCAGGAAAGGGTTTATAATCGGCCCCGCTTGTAACCGGTAATCTGATCTAATTACAGCCGACGCCTGCTCAATGACAACGAGCTCTTAACCAACTCGTAATTATTCCCGATTATTCCCGATCGAGCCTAGCCAATTACGATTGCATCTAGCCATTTACGATCACTTTACGATCACGTCCGGGCAATCGGAATTATTAGCCATGAGTCCAGTTGACGATTATTATCAAGGTCAAGTTCAGATTAAGATAACCATGTGCCTTAGCTGATTAATCTTATGATCGTTGCTTTCCTCATTCGCTCTTTTTATCCCAACCATCGCCTTGTTGTATCGTCATGTCACTGTACCCCCCCCTTTTTTTTTTTCTCTCTGTGTTTATTCATTATCAGAAATGCCAAAAGTTACAACTTCAAAACGATCTTCTGAAGTGACGTGTCACAGTTTGACATGTTATGGACTAACAATCATCATCATTACGAGGTCTCGGAGTTTGGGACGCTTACTATTTTGTTATGACTACGATAGTAAGCCGTTATTAGTCATGGACACTTACACGTCGCCGGTATTTGGGTTCGCTGGTGTTTCAGGAGAGATAGTGACTCATTCCTAGGATAGTTGTATTAGGGTTCGATATTCTAAGCTGCGCTTTAAAGCCAGCGCGTAACTGTATATAAGTTGTGTATTGAAGACCAAGACTCTCTAGCTTGGTCTTCTTGAATCATCACCAATTGTCTCTTCTTCGCTCTCTTCCAATCTTTTGATTGAAGCTTGTCCTTCGGGATACCCTAGTGTCAACCAAGTGACCTAGTGGCTGTGCAACTTAGCTAAGTTGCCTGTGTCTAGCACCATTCATCCATATACTCGCACATCACGCCGCAGATCGGTTCAAGTCGAACCAGCGTTAGGTGATAATGCTACATTAAGACCAAGCTACAAAGTGGCGTCATTAGAAACTACACGAGAACGTTGTCACGACTGTGACGGCTTTTGGTTTCAACACAGAGGCGCTGACAACGTACCACAACGATTTCGCAAGAATACAGAATACCGGTATAGTACAACTACAGGTACTACAGGATATCACGCCAGGAGTCGAGAAGACAATCGAAGCGTTGCAGTTGAGTTCGTCTACGATCAATACATTTGGGTTGAAATTCGCTGGTTTCAACCAACAGAAGGAAATGGAGAGTGGGAAGGTTTCCGAACAGCTTTGGAAGATTTAGGCTGTGACATCTACATCAATGAACTCACACAGGAGGAAATACAAGAGTTGGAAACCACAATCGGCAAACCAACATCCACTACACCACCCCCATCACCAAGTACTAAGAGTAACGCATCTCTTGGAGCAAGAACCTCCTCTCCATCACAACAAGGACTCAACTTAGCAATCACTACAGAATCATTACGCCTAGGAGCAATGGCAACACTTACCTCTCATGTTCAAACTCAGGCTGCCACGGAAAGTCCGGCCGCACAACCAATTTACTCGCTCACTACTTCACCAATAGCACCGACCGTCACGGCATTTCGAGCACTTACGGATCCTCAAAATCAAGCACCTCTTCCAAACCCTCCAGGAGGAGGTGGTAATGGAAGAGGAGGCGGTGATGAAGGAGGAGGTGGGAATGGTGGAGGAGGTGGTGGAGCAGGACCACCTTTCGGAAACCCGCCAGCTCAAATACCAGCAGCGCAAGCACCCTTACCAGCGGTACATGACAAATTTTGTGGCAACCCACCTGCGGTCTTTGCAGGTGACCGCGAGAAGGCAGAAGAATTCCTCATGCAGTGGAGTTTATACGAAGGGATAAACTCAACCCATTCTATTATGCGCAGTCCATATCAAAAAGCTATGTTATTTCTCACTTACATCCAGGGTGTTACGCTCAGACCCTGCTCAAACTGCCACAACCCACAGACAGCGCAAGTGTCTGCATGAACACTGGAAGAATTGCCATGATTACCCAGAGGCGCATACCTGGGAGTCACATGCAGAAGAAGACATCGAAGAAGAAGAGGCCGTACGCGCACTAGTAGCGGCAGAAGACGACAGTTACCTCGCTTATGACGAGGCGTGTAGAGTCCGCCAGCTTGTGAGTAACCTGATAACTTGCGGTAGAACCTCAGATGCTGGCAGGAAGGTTATTACAGGACGGATGAGGGTCACGTGACACGGTCATGTGAGAAACCCCCAGGTCACGAGATCTGACCTAAGCAATAAGCCAGGGGGGCACAAAGGATGGAATTGTCCCAGGTCACAGTACGTATCTGGCCTAACCCATAACTCAGGGGACGTTGGAAGAAGCCATGGAATTGGCGGAAGACAGTTGTGTCCCGAAGACGACCAACGACGATGGATAACGATTGTGTGGTGTAAGACCAGCGACCTGTAGCTGCTGATATCAGCGGGCCGTGGCTGCCATTGGGACGCACTCCAGCGGGCCGGGTTTGATCCCCTTTCGGGTATGTGTTCAAGATGGATTAGTCCAAGGAGCGCCTGTGTTAGCGCCGAAGCCATTGCTTATTGATGCATTATTATTGGCTGACTGTTGTGGATGACATTTCCCCTTATGCTTACCATTGTGATTACTGATTGCTTAGTGTCGCTTAGTCGCGCACTTACTCATGCTTTGTGATGCTTAGACATTCACTTACTCATTCGCTTACTGATGTGATTAGACATTCGCTTATTGATGTGTGAGTCATCCTTTGTGATCTTTACTCATACTATATGTGTCGGCTTCATATCTTGATGGACACTTACTATAAATACTATACAAGTTGCGCTATGGTTCACTAGCTTAGTTGTCTTGGAATCCACCTGTACTCTTCTCAGGAAGTTCAGACAGTCTTATAGCAGAGTCATTGTTCTTTGTGACTATCTTGTTGCCAACTTCAGTGTTAGGCGTTGCCACCTTGAAACGAACCTCAAGCTAGGTGGTGTTAGGGGACCTTATTGGTTATTCGCCCTTTACAAGTCATTCAAGTCGTTCCTGAGTTCAGAAGCCGTGCGCTTTGCTCAGAGTTGAAGCAAGGAAGACCCATCGGATCCAAGTCGGATCAACGTTCAGTGGAAACGTTACACAGGGGACTGCAGTAACCGAATGGGTAGGATCAATGGTGGCTTGGCTATGAGTCCAAGTCGATGTCAACGGACGGGACCCTCTTGACAACTGGTTGTGGTACAACACCCATTCATCATTCATGAGGCAATATGCAGATACTCTTAAAGAAGAGAAAGCACAGACGGAACTGAGGAGGGGTATCAAAATGGAAAGAGGGGATATTGACGCATACGTGGCGAAATTCGAACAATTGGTCAGATATGCTGGCTACAATATAGATCAACCAATGGTCCTCGATCTATTTGCAAATGGACTGCCAAACAAACTACAAGAAACCATCTACCTTCACGACGATCCCACAGACTATGAGGATTGGAAAAGGGCAGCCATTAAACGTCAAGGTCAATATCTCCATCTGAAGAACAAAATTGATCAGTACAAGATACAACCTCGACCACCAGCACCAAATCAGACAAATTGGAGACAATTCAGACGCCATCCCGACGTGATGGACACGTCGGCGGATCGAGCTCGCGCAAGAGGGAGGTTGGCACACGCAGAAGAAGTTTTGGCCCAACCAAGACCCTACCTTAACAATTCTCGACCCCTGTTCAAACCTCGCGAAGGTTTCCTGCAGAGACAACAACCCCCAGATCTCAGGGAAGTAATTTGCTATAATTGTCAAAGGAAAGGACACCTCAGTCGCAATTGTTCCCAGCCATGTCAACCACGCAATCCATCCAGGCCTTTCAGCAATTCCAGAGGCATAGAAGTGGTGGATGACTGCTCTGAAATTGGAGAAGACCTTCACATCGCCCAAATGGTAGTGGACAACCGCACCACTGAAGAAAGGAAGAATGATTGGCTGCGAACAGCAGCTAATGAAACTGAGGAGTTCAAGGCATTGGCAATGCAAGAGTTGATGGGGAATAAGGATTTTGGGGACGCCTAAACCCGACGGCCTGGGTGAGGGCATTACGTTGTAACGCTGTATACATAACTCGCTTCCGTTCTATGCGAATTCCAGTATCAATCCGAACCAGCAGCAACAAGGCCGACATAAAAACATTAGTAGACTCAGGAGCGACGGACAATTTCATAAATCCACGATTTGTGAAAAGGATGGGATTGGGAGTGGCCTTACTACCACACCCAAAGCAATTATTCAATATTGATGACACTCACAACAAAAAGGGATCAGTCACTCATTTTGTCGATTTACAAATATTGACGAAAGGAGTTAGCAGGAAAATGAGATTCCTCCTCGCAGACATCGGAAAAGAAGATCTCCTACTGGGATATCCATGGCTTAGCACCTTTGAACCAAAATTCAGTTGGAAACATGGAACCATCGATGAAAATGCATTACCAATCATAATCAAATCCTGTCACCCCATGATCAACACCAGCGTGGTAGCCCACGTACTTTCCGAGGCAGATAAATATAACATCATAGCTAAATTGGAAGCGCAATGTTCCATTAGAGGAGCAGCTACTGATCTCGCTATTGCCGCAGGACCAAAAGAGGAAATCACAATTCCAGAGGAATATGACGAATTCAAAAGGGTTTTTAGCGAAGAAGAATCCCATCGATTTCCCCCTTCTCGGGAGTGGGATCACGCAATTGTTCCATATATGAATTATCACAATTGGAGGACAAACCACTGCGAGATTTCATAACGGAACACCTCAACAAAGGGTATATTAGACCCTCCAAATCACAGTACGCATCACCATTCTTCTTTGTAAAAAAGAAGGACGGAAAACTACGTCCAGTACAGGACTACCAAAAAATCAACGAGTTTACAATCCGCAACAACTACCCGTTACCGTTGATCCAAACTCTCATAAAAGACCTTAGCGGTGCACACATTTACACCAAACTTGACGTACGGTGGGGATACAACAACATTCGCATCAAAGCGGGAGACGAACACAAAGCAGCATTCAAAACACCCTATGGACTCTTCGAGCCTACGGTGATGTTTTTTGGATTAACAAACTTGCCTGCGACATTCCAGTCGATGATGAATCACATATACAGAGACACAATTGCCAAACACGACGAAAAGGGGACCACCATTCGTGTCTACATGGATGACATCAGTATCGCTACCAGGACAAACCTAGCCGACCACATCAAGGCAGTGCGGGACGTCCTGAAAGTGGCAGCAAAGTATGACTTATTTTTCAAGCCGGCGAAATGCACCTTCCACTCGCCATCCCTCGATTACCTGGGGGTAATCCTTGAAAAAGGGGTAACACATATGGATCCCGTTAAAATAGCAGGCATAAAGGATTGGCCAACGCCAAACAAGGTCAAGGACGTACGATCCTTCTTAGGGTTTTGCAATTTTTACCGCCTGTTTATCAAAGGGTTTGCATCAATCGCCAAACCACTAAACGAACTCACAAAGAAAGCCACGGAATGGCACTGGGGCCCAACAGAACAACACGCATTTAACACACTAAAGAGACGTGTCACAAGTGAACCGGTACTTTCACATCCGGTATTACAAGATCAATTCGAACTGGAAGTAGATGCATCAGGATTCGCGGTGGGAGCGGTATTACTCCAAAAGAAAACTGATGGCAAAAGACACCCCGTAGGCTATTATTCCGCAACATTGAACGCAGCAGAGCGAAACTATGATATCTATGACCTTGAACTACTGGCAATAGTCAAGGTGTTACATCACTGGAGACCTTTGTTAGCGGGATCACACCACAAAATCAAAGTATTTTCGGATCACATGAACTTGCGATACTGGAGAGAACCTCAGAAGATTAGTCGACGAGTGGCAAGGGAAGTACTGGAGTTATCAGAATACAATCTCGAAATTCACCACATAAAAGGAACAGCAAATGGACGAGCCGATGCGTTATCAAGACGACCCGATTACGAACACGGGGAACAAGATAATGAAAATGTTACGGTGCTACCAGATAAACTGTTCATAAGAAATACAACCGCACACTGTACTGGGATGCCCCTCCAATTGTCAACAACCTTTTCAGTGGAAGAAATGTCGTCAAATAGTGGCAAGGAAGCGCAAGACGAAAGTATCATCAAACCATGGGTGGATCCTCATAAACTCAAGAGGATCAATGGAGTATGGTACAAAGAAGGCAGAAGAGTAATTACTAAGGGAAGTGAGGAGCAAAAGTCAATCATCGCCGCTCATCATGATACCCCAGTACATGGTCATCCAGGGATCAGCAAAACTGGCAAAATAGTAGAACGATACTATTGGTGGCCAACCATACGACAAGATGTATTGGCATACGTCAGAGGCTGCGCAGAATGCCAACGACACAAAATCAATAATCGCCCTATTAGAGCTCCACTACAACCTATATTTCCTAAACCGGAAGCTATGCCCTTCGAGACTATCGCTCTCGACTTCATCACTAAATTACCCATCGCACAGGGTTACGATTCGATCCTTACAGTCACAGATCACGACTGTACCAAGGCATCCGTGTTTATTCCTTGTAATGAGGAGATCAACGCAGAAGAAACAGCGGCGCTGTACATCAAACATGTGTTCATGCGGTATGGACTACCAAACAAAATCATTAGCGACAGAGATCCCAGATTCGCATCCAAGTTCACAAGAGAACTATGCAAACAACTTGGGATAAACCAGAACATCTCCACCGCATATCACCCTCGTACAGACGGACAGTCAGAACGAACCAATCAATGGCTTGAACAATATCTCCATTTTTGGGTAAATGAACGACAAGACAATTGGAATCTTTATCTTCCAATAGCAGAGTTCACGCATAACAATTGGCCTAACGAAGCCACAGGGCAGTCTCCATTCTTCCTATTGATGGGGCATAATCCTCGTGCTGATTGGAACTCAACGCCCAGTCCTATGCCACAAGTGGCGTTGCGCCTTGATCAGTTCAAACAGGCACGGGAACATGCTCAAAAACAAATTATCAAAGCCCAGAAGTCATGTGTTACGTATCGCCCATGGCGGTCACGTGACACTCGCCGCATCAGGACCAGGATGCGCGCAGGCCGACGAAGGCATGGAAGGGACACTGAAAGATCGCGTGGTGTAAGCCTAAAGGCTTGATGTTGGGACGGAATCCAGCGGGCCGAGGGTTGATCCCCTTTTGGAAGGTGTTCTGGATGGATCAGTCAGGGAGTGCTCGTACCAAGCGCCGAGGAGTATGCTTACTGAGGCATTACTGATGCTGACTGAGGGACTTATTCAGGGACTTAGTAATGATTGGTGATGCTTCGTCATTCACTTACACATTCATTATATGAAATCATATCATTGTAGTCAGCGCTGAGAGCATTAGACTCTTCCAGCCGTATATAAGTTGTAGCTAGGGACGGTAGAGTCCTTAGCTTGATATTCTCATAGCTACCTGCGGTCATAGGTAGTTCCCTGTTAATTGTCAAGCCAACACTCCTTTCTTCTGCATCATGTGCCCTTAAGTGTGGCCTATCTATAGAGCCCTTCGTTGGGTCCCTCTTGTTCACTGTGCTAGTTGAGACGTCACCTCACTAGCGTCGGTTCTCGTCTACGTCAAAGTGTCCTGTACCGGTGGGTCAAGACCGTACAGAAGGTTTCGTTAGGCGCTGCGTGAAAAGCCCTTTCGTTATATCATGGGTATCACATAAAGATACGCCCAAGTTCCAAATGGGGGATCATGTATGGCTAGAAGGGCGTCACCTGAGGACTCATCAGCCAAGTGCCAAGCTTGCGCCCAAACGACATGGACCCTTCCAGATCGTTCAGGTGATGTCCCCTGTCAACTATCGATTGGAATTACCCACCAAGTGGAGCATTCATGACGTGTTTCACATCGATCTTCTCACCCCCTATCGTGAGACTTCCTTTCATGGACCAAATTTCCCAAGACCTCCCCCTGAATTAATCGATGGAGAAGAAGAATACGAAATATAAAAGATTCTAGACCAACGGCAACTCGGCAGAACAAGGCGCAAACAGTTCCTTATCAAATGGAAGGGGTACCCAGACTTGGAGTCGCAGTGGGTCAACGCCACTGACGTACACGCCCCTGATGCTTTAGCTGAGTTCAAACGGACTCTGAATTCTACTTCCTCACGTATAAAGACAGGTCGTTCATTGGACGAAGCACGTCAGTTCTTCCTTCGTCGAATAATGACCACCTCCCCTACTGCTGCTTCCACTACTTCGCAAACCTCTTATCATCTCCCTACCATTATTCCACCCACTTATGCCGAGGTCACCGCCGCCTTCCAATGCATTGAACCCGGGGACATCATCCCCGAAACCCCTGATGTATGAGGACACAATTCTGGAGGATTGGAGGAAGACCCATCGGAAGTGGAGGAGGGAACAAATACTCGCATCGAGAGTATCCTTGTTCCACAAACGCTTATCAAGGTTCCAAGCGTCTCCAACCTCAGTGACGTGGTCAGAGTTTGTGGAAGTTGTAAGCAAACCGCCCTGTCATGTCCAGGCCATTCTGACGCCGACGACTCCCACATCCACTACGATTGCAGACAACTCATCTACAATTGTACATGTAACAACGACCCCGTCAAAATCCCTCCACCGCCAACGCCTCGATATATTAATGTCGACCCCCCTGCCAACGTCATCATGGACCCCGCGACGTCCTGGGGTATTCACATCCGTGCCACCCTCCAAGCTCGGGAGCCTGACTCGGACAAAGAAAATAAAAATCCCCGCCAAGTATCGGTATCCCAGGATGAAGGGATACCACTTGTGCCGAGGAGGGCGAGGCGAGGAAGAAGAGCTGGTGTGGGAGCAGCAAAAGAAAGCCCTTGTTTCCCTGACTACCGAGGAGGCGGAGTCCCAGCTGACCAACAGCGTGCTCGGGACAAGGCTTACGCTCCCGACGGTTTCGAATTAAACATTCCTCCTAGGTTCATCAACTTCCGAGTGACCGAAAATGGTCACCTCACTGTCGCCAAGTACATCCATGTGATGCCTGGCAACAACCCCATCGTATACGGATGTATGAGGAAAGGAGGGGAGATCCAACAAGGTGAAGTCCACGCCGCTCCTGATTTCGATGCTGTGGATAACGACCGCCATTATACGCATGACCAAATGCGGTACTTGCGACAGGATTATGGTGATCGCCATGGGGTCGACTTGGCCATGGGGCAGATCCCTGATCGGTCGCTATGGGCGGAGGTCCTTCGATACCGAGCTGTTACCAGTCGGTACTCCGAACTTGCGGAACGAATTACTGCTCTGGAAAATGAGCAGTATGTGGTCAGTAATGAAGTCAGGAAGTGCACGCGCCGGTTGGAGGAGGCTAATGGACTGCAGAGGATTATGGATCAGGAGGTTTCTATCAGTTGAGGTGCGACTATTATCCCTTGGGTGTTTGAACGAGGACGTTCTGCCTGAAAAAGGGGTAATGTCATGGTTTGACATGTTACGGACTAACAATCATCATCATTACGAGGTCTTGGAGTTTGGGACGCTTACTATTTTGTTATGACTAGGATAGTAAACCGTTATTAGTCATGGACACTTACATGTCGCCGGTATTTGGGTTTGCCGGTGTTTCAGGAGAGATAGTGACTCATTCCTAGGATAGTTGTATTAGGGTTCGATATTCTAAGCTGCGCTTTAAAGCCAGCGCGTAACTGTATATAAGTTGTGTATTGAAGACCAAGACTCTCTAGCTTGGTCTTCTTGAATCATCACCAATTGTCTCTTCTTCGCTCTCTTCCAATCTTTTGATTGAAGCTTGTCCTTCGGGATACCCTAGTGTCAACCAAGTGACCTAGTGGCTGTGCAACTTAGCTAAGTTGCCTGTGTCTAGCACCATTCATCCATATACTCGCACATCACGCCGCAGATTGGTTCAAGTCGAACCAGCGTTAGGTGATAACGCTACAGATGGCAGGAAAAATGGCCTGTGGAACTTGTGGGGGTCACTTCCGTCCGCAGGTTTTCACCGCACACGTCAGGAAGTGTGAGAGGCAGAAGAAGGAAGATGAGGGACGACGGGAGTATGACTGAGAGATGTTTGACCGGGCGCAGGCTGCCCTTGCAGGTGCGCAGTATTCAATTCTCTTTCCTTCCTGCGTTAACTCACTGTTACCAAGCTCCAAGCTCCCTCGGGACACCAACAATCCACGAGTACTCTACGATCCCTGAACCGGACACCTACCTGGACATCTCAGGTACAACATCTCGTTTATTGGAATAGTCAATCAACTCTGGTGTTCACCTGTGTCCCCAGACCATGAGTCAACGGCCGTGCCTGTTAGCACCACATTCAATGGAATCCAGACACGGTATCATCCCAAAAGTGGCAGGCCTGCTACAACCTGTCTCGTCGATGGCCTTAGCTCCACCCCTCCTCCCTCCACTTATCAAGTTCAGACCGAACCCTGGTCTCCTTATTTCGAAACGCGCGAGGACTTCATGATTTCAGAAGTCATCTTTGATGGGTGTTTGGGAATCGAGCTCTTGGATAAGCTCTTGCGGATCATCGATTTATGTATCGCCGGTAAGGGAAAAGTGACCCTTAAAACCTTTTTGCAAGTTCAGAGCGCCTGGGAACAAGCATCTATGAAGCTATCCCCTGTGAGTTCCAGAGCGATGTCTCGGAGACGGGCTCATGTTTCTTAGTTCGAACTATCTACAACAACTGTATTGTACAAGGGCCACGAATTGAACTATGATGTTTACCACTGTCCGCTCTGGGATTGGGCGACCGATCTAGTCCAGTCACCACAACTGGCTCCTCACTTCCGCTGGGACGCGGAGAGGATTTTCCGATGCTACGAAGGATTGTCTATTCGTGTATTCAATGAACCATGGTCAGCAGACGATTTCTGGAATGTCCAAGTACGTGTTTCGTGGTTTGCAGTATTCGATGCCCAATTAAATCTGTTCCATTGCAGTCGCAAATTCCCACCAGCAGGAATCCCCTCTGCTTCATATTATACGCTGACAAGACATGACTCTCAAGTTTCGGGATGGCACAAGGATACCCAGTGGTTGCGCGTTGTGCCAACCTTCCCACAAGTATTTGAAATGGCAATGGTTTCAGTGGGGGGCGTGTCGTAGGGTGGCTTCCAATTGTACGCTCATACTTACATCTCTTCGCTGCTAATGTATTTTCTAGGTTAAAGAAGACCTGAAGGAAACCAAGAAGCCCGAATTCGTCGCTCACAAATGTACGGTATGGCATCAAGCTTTCTCAACGATCATCCAGTCTATCGTCGCGCTGTCGAAGTCTGGCTGTTGGCTTGAGTGTGGGGATGGCGTGAAACGGTGGCTTTTCCCCACTGTTCTCATGTTGTCCGGGGATTATGAAGAACAGTACGTCCTCCCTTTCTCTCTTGCTGTTACTGTTCTGGACTCTGATTTGCGATCACTAGGACTGTCATGGCTCTAACCCGCAGGTCCAATGCAAAATTCCCATGTCCAAGATGCCTTGCTAACCATGCTGAGCTTTCGGACATCATGAAGACTTGGCCCCTCAGAACGGCCACTGAGACACATGAACTTGTGACAAAGGCTCGGAACACTACGCACGCACAAGATCGTGAAGTTCTTCTCTCCACTCAAGGTGTTTGTAATGTCAATGTAAGTGTCGCTTTTTCCTTCTCATCCGTTACGTGCCTCATGTCACTTTCCAGAATATATTCTGGAACTTGCCCCTCATGGACCCATATCGCGTGCTGTCCTTTGATAGGCTGCATTCCAACAACAGCGGTCTTTTTGGCTATCACTTCTGGGGCATCTTCAAGACCTTGATAGAGGGCTATGGTCGCCAGCAAGTGGCACAGCTGGACGCTCAGTAAGTTTTCTTATATTACTCTCCAGTTTAATTAAACTGCGTTGCATTGCGAACTCAGGTTTCATGCCGTACCTCGCTGGAGTGGTCTGTGTTGAAACGTAATAAGTACATACGTATCTTATCTATAGCAGTTACGACATTACAGTAGTATCGTACATATGATTACCATATTAGGGTACTCCGTTACACACAAAGTGGGCGCAACTCCAATATGGAGGGCGCAAGTCTTATCAGTATCACACATGGTGATATTGAAGACTTCTGGGGTGTTTCACATCGGGCATCACTGAAAACGCGATATTGTGGACACCTTTACTCATCACTTTTACGCAAACGGACGTGGTGGGACCATAGGGACCGGTTTTCCTATAAATGAGGGGAGTAGAGCCCCTCTAAGAATACAAGTCGTTCACTCTACGCACACTTGAGCACTCCTCTCTACAAACCACTCTATCAGTCTCTATACCTTCACAAGGTGAGACTCCGTAACACTGTTTGCTGCGCTGGTTGCTGCGCAACAGGTTATGGGCCCTGCTACATGGGTGCCATTGCGTTAATTGCGAACGACGATGATTGTCAAGCTGTTTAACTACAGTTGCTGTTGTTGACAACACCATCGAGGCTACCCTTGGCAACCTAGTATTGTGTCCCATGGGACACAATAAGTCCTCAGGGATTGCACCGATTCAGTCTCAGTAGTGTGAGATGGCCACAGGCACTTGAGGCAGTTTCCACCTTGCAAGACAAGGAGGAGACTATGCTAGGCTCTCTCTTTTACTCATACCAGTATTGTGAATAGCATGCTGATGTCTCATCAGCCTTCACAGATACTATGACGTCCCAACTTAGCACCTTTGTCACTGTCTTCAACGGTGAAGACTATGGCAGCTGGGCACATGCAATGAAAGCCTATCTTATGGCGCAAGGCCTTTGGGGCTTTATCGACGGCTCTCACCCCATTCCTTCACTTCCTACCAAACCTGAGGAGCCGAAAGCACTTGCTGCTACCACTTCGCAGAATGAGCAGGATGCTTACAACGCTCAGATGGCTTTGTACAAAAAAGAAGCTGAGCAGTACACTGAAGAAGTGGAAGAGTACAAGCATGCCCTGCAATCATGGCAGGACAAGAATGCGATGACGGTTGGATGTATTACCCTCCGTCTCTCCGCTGCGATACAGCAGAATTTTGCGATAAATGACCATGCGGATGACCTTTGGCGAAACCTCGCTGATGCCTATTCACTTCCCTCCGTCCCTAGTATTTATAAGGACTTTAAGGAGGTGATTGGTGTTCGGTTTAATCTGAATCATCATCCTGGCGCTGTCTTTGACAAGATGGCTGCCACCATTGGATGTCTTTCTGAAGTCAAATTTGGCTTTGGTTTATCCTCGCGAAATATAGAGCTTGACCCCCTCTTACAAGCTATGATCCTCATGGCTAACTTTCTGTCTAAATGGGAACACCTCATTCCCATTATCCTCTCATCTACTCGGCTTGACCAACTTTCGTTGATCGATGTCCAGACAATTGCAATTAACCATTATGAGATGGAAGTTAACCGAGGACGAGCCAAGAGTGGGCAATCAGCCCAGAAGATCTCTGCCGTGAAGCGCAAGCGCGACAACCCTCGCTTTTCTAAGCAGGGTAGTCAGCCGCAGCCTTCATCGTCCACCACACCTTCTAACCAGCAGCGGTCTAGCAACCAGCGCGGTACTAGAGGTGCAGGACGTGGCAAGTTCATCAAGGGCAAGGGTCGTGGTCAACCTCAAGGCCACTCCCACATCGCATCCATCGCCGCACTCCCATCTCCCACTTCATCCACTATCGCCCATATTGGGCATTCATCTATTACCACCCGCACCGTCTCTAAGTCCCCTCCTACTACTAGGACTCCGGGCATCTACCCCACTGTTAATAACGCACTTACGCTCACTGAGCGTTTGGAAGTCCCAGCGACTATCCAAACAATGAAGACGCTTGAGCAGCGCTTCTCTGATTTTGATCAAGAAGTTCGCACATGTTCCAATTGGAACCACGACAAGGAGTATGACTCCGAAGTCAATATCGACATGTCGCAGCTGGGTCCTTCCAATCATACGGAGGACTTTGAGCGCACAACTACCTACAGTGCGTCAGAATTGGCCTCCGTCTTCGATGATATGTCATTGGACTCATGTGACTCTGATAAAGAGAATCGTGCTCCAACTCCCGAAACTGGGGAGTATGAACTACACGAAGTAGGGTATGTCGATCATCCCACTCTTCCTCCTCCTCTGGAAGTTGCTGTTGTGTCTGGCAAAACCTACCATCTTTATACTAAAGATGCGAATGGTAATTGCACGCACACACAAACTCTCAGAGCTCGTAGTTCATACGAGCTAATGGACATTGTCTACAGACAACATCAGGACTTTCTGTGGAGACAAGGAGAAGCCATGATGCGTGGAGAGGTGCTGGAGCCTACAACTCCAGAAATGCGGAACATAGACCTCTTATCCGGGTCTCGTGCACCAACACCTGAGCCTGATCTTTCGGCTTGGGACCCGATGATGAACAGCGAGGACACCGTTTCCCTTGATTGGGGAACAGATGAAGAAAGGTACGCCTTTCTCACACAGCACTTATACAATGCTGACAATCAGACAGCCTTGGACCTCTTACTAAAAAGTATAAGGATACCAAGTTGTAAAAATAAAAATGTACTGTCTGTAGTGTGTTACGTTCCCACTGAACGTTGATCCGACTTGGATCCGATGGGTCTTCCTTGTTTCTACTCTGAGCAAAGCGCACGGCTTCTGAACTCAGGAACGACTTGAATGACTTGTAAAGGGCGAATAACCAATAAGGTCCCCTTGTACCGCCTAGCTTGAGGTTCGTTTCAAAGTGGCAACGCCTAACACTTAAGTTGGCAACAAGATAGTCACAACGAATGATGACTCTGCTATAAGACTGTCTGAATTCCCTGAGAGTAATACAGGTGGGTTCCAAGACAACTAAGCTAGCGAACCATAGCGCAACTTGTATAGTATTTATAGTAAATGTCCGTCAAGCCACAAAGGCGACACACATAGTATGAACAACGAATAATAAGCATGATGACTCACATCAATCAGCACATGAATAAGGCATCAATAAGCCATAAGTAAGCGTCCCCACCAATGAGTGACCAAGCACCTCCAACCAGTGAGTAAGCAACCATGGGGCATCAATAAGCCCACCTCATTGCATCAGTAAGCGAGAACAATAATCAATAGTAAGCGAATGAATAAGTGAATGTCTAAGCATCACCAAGCATAAACGATATCAATAGTCAGCCAATAATAGTGCATCTGTAAGCAATGGCTCCGGCGCTAACACAGGTGCTCCTTGAACTAATCCATCAATAACACTTTCCCGAAAGGGGATCAAACCCGGCCCGCTGGAGTGCGTCCCAACGGCAACCACGGCCCGCTGATTTCGGCAGCCTCAGGTCGCTGGTCTTACACCACACAATCGCTGTTTGTCGTCGTTGGCCTTGTCTTCAGGACACAACTGTCTTCCGCCAATTCCATGGCTTCGTCCTACGTCCCCTGAGTTATTAGTTAGGCCAGATACGTACTGTGGCCCGGGACAATTCTATCCTTGCGCGCCCCCCTGACTTATTGCTTAGGTCAGATCCCGTGACCCGGGGGTCTCCTCACATGACTGTGTCACGTGACCCTCATCCGTCCTGTGATAATCTTCCTGCCAGTATTTGGGGTACTTCCGCGAGTTATTAAGTTACTCACGAACTGGCGGACCTTGCACGCCTCGTCATAAGCGAGGTAGCTGTCGTCTTCTGCCGCTACGAGTGCTCGTACGGCCTCTTCTTCTTCGATGTCTTCCTTTGCACGTGACTCCCAGGTATGCGCTTCTGGGTAATCTTGGCAATTCTTCCAGTGTTCGTGCAAGCACTTGTGCTGCTTCTGTGTTTTGGTGGCTTGAGCAGGGTCTGAGCGTAACATAGTGTCTCCATTGTACAGTATGAATATCGGTGCGCTTGATGTTTTGAAATGCGAGCACGGTCAATATTTCACACAGTGTGCTAAGAGTCGGGAAAAAATAAGCTCCATGTGGCTATTAGACTCAGGAGCTTCAGCGCACTTCACTAATAAGATTAGTGACTTCATTGAGTATGAGCCAGCAGAAGAATCTGACCGGATACCGGTTAGAACTGCGTCTAATATTTTTATGTAGAAGGATCTGGAACAGTGCTTTTAAAGCATTATATAAATGACGCTTTAGTAACTACTAGAGTTCATCCAGTCCTCTATATACCTAAAATGACAATGTGGTTGCTTTCTATGGGAGCATTCTTACAACAAGGTATGCGTGTAATGGGCAACGCGCAACATATTACCTTATACCATAAAGTACAATCGTTTGTCCAATGTAAACCCATTTTAAATGGACATCCATTATATTGGCTAGATGCACAATCTATTGAAGTAGAAGCACAGTTGGCAGAAATGCCACTGATCTACAAAGTAGATTACGATCTTATGCATCGTCACCTCGGACACCCATCCAAAGAGGTTCTAAGACATGCTAAAGATTATACAAAGGGTTTTCCCAATGGAATTACAATTCCTACAACTGATGATATTTGTCCAGGATGTGCGCAAGGCAAAATGCCTGCAGCATCTCATCCTCCATCTGATACTAGGGCTAAAGCTTCTTTTAGTCGTATTCATTCCGATCTAAAAAGCTTCCCTATACCGTCATACCATAAATATAAGTATTTTATTGTCTTTCTAGACGATTATACTTCATATGCATGGGTATCACTCTTACGCGACAAAGCTTCGGCAATTGGCGCGCTTAAACAATGGTTAGCGTTAATTAAAAATCAATTTAACACTACCATAAAAGAGTGGATGTCCGATGCCGGCGGTGAATACAAATCAGATGTGTTCCTTAAAACTTTAAAGGATGACGGCATTACAGTGCTACAAAGCGTACCTCACACGCCACAACAAAATGGACATGCTGAACACTTTATGCGCACTATAATGGACAAAGCACAGTCAATGCGACTTGATGCTTGTATACCACAGTCATGGTGGGAATTTGCAGTATTACATGCTGTACATTGTTATAATAGAACACCTATGAGTTGCCTTAAATGGCAAACACCATATTTTCTATTAAACGATGAAATTCCAGACATTTCACATCTCAGAGTATTTGGATGCGGTGCTTATGTGCACATCCCAGAAGCTCGGCGTATAAACAAATTATCCCCCAAAAGCGAGCTTATGATCTACTTAGGTAGACCTTCTGGAATGAAAGGCGATGCCTTTATGCGTCACCATAATACCATATTCTATTCAGACAAAGCTCTGTTTGATGAAATGTTATTTCCTAATTGTACTACTGGACCAAAAGACGGTAGAACAAGGGGAACAACTCAGTTGAATAAACCACCATCTAATCAACCACCCATTGATGCGTCTGAAGACACCACTCCTGGTGATCTTGACTCACCACTTCCCAAGCTTCTTAAAGGGAGATGCGCTTGACAACCCGACGGGGTTGATCAGGTTCCAGATGAACCTGAGGCTGCTGTTCAGCCTGATGAGCTGCAAGCTCCGCCTCCTGTACCAGATCCTGTACCTCCTCCATTTGAACCGAGGAGATCTGGACGTTTGAGGAAAACAACTACTCTTCCTGAAAATGTCTATGGAGATAAACCTCCTAGCAAAACGCTAGCAGACATTGAGCGAAGTCGTACTTGGCGAAAACTGGTAACGAACCAGCCGGGTAGCTCTCGGCAGTGTTTACGCCAAGATCAGCCAATTCCAGGAGGAATTCCTGAGCAAATCGAGCCTGATCCTCCAAGTACGAAGAGTGACTCTTCGCATGACTCAGAGGATGAAGTAGATCAGCAGTTGCTGACCCGCCTTGCTCAGGAAGGGGGAGTCAAATTCCTGGATCTATTGCTTGCCAAAGCAATTTCACCGCTAGATCTGGAATCACCCAATACCTCCAATATTCGTGAATGGACCTTTAGGGACATTCTAAAAATGCCAAGTGATATACAGGAGGAGTGGCGTAAAGCGTGTCGTGAAGAGTTAGAGTCTCTTCGCAAACGCAAAGTCTTTGAACTTGTTGACCCGCCGAAAGGCAGAAAGGTCATCAGAAATTGATGGGTATTTGACTTAAAGTCAGATGGCCAGAAGAAAGCCAGGCTTGTAGCCAAAGGCTTTTCTCAGGTTGAAGGCATTGATTATGACGAAATATTCTCACCTGTGGTACGGTTTGAGACTGTTCGGATGATGTTAGCGCTTGCAGCGTTAAAAGATTGGCACATCTCCGGATTAGATGTCAAAACAGCCTTCCTATATGGTGAACTCAATGAGGAACTATATATGGAACAACCTGAAGGGTTTAAAAACCCCGCCAGAAAAATAAAGTGATGCGTTTAAAGTGTGCCATATATGGACTAAAACAAGCTGCTTTAGCATGGTGGAAAGCACTTGATAAATCCATGGCTACGTTAGGATGCACATGCTTACTATCAGACTCAGGTTTATTTGTTAACGCAGATAAAACCATTGTAGTGATAGTATATGTCGATGATGTTCTATTCCTTGGAAAGAACAAGTCAGACATTAGTTCCTTAAAGGAATGCTTTATGAAAATCTGGGAATGTCGTGACCTTGGTGATACCCAAGAGTTCTTACGCATGCGCATAATTAAATCCAAGGGTTGAATCCTTGTTGATCAAGTAGATTATCTACATAAAGTGCTGCAGCGTTTTAAACTCACGAACACGAAAGTGGTTCCCACACCGCTACCTGAAGGGTATCAACCAGTACCTAATAAAGGTTCACCAGACCCAGAAATTCGCGCGTCATTCCAACAAGTAATAGGATCACTCCTATATATCATGATTGGAACTTGACCAGACATTGCCTATGCAGTGACTAAACTCGCGCAGTACGCTGCAAACCCCACACAAGACCATTTGAATAGGGCACTATATATTTGCCGCTATCTCATTGGTACTTCTAGTTACGCTTTAGTTTATGATGGCAAAAGCGATGGGGGTTTACTAGCATATGCGGACTCTGATTGGGCTTCTGACCCAACAACGAGAAAGTCTACTACAGGCTACTTAGTTAAATTAGCTAATGGAGTATTCTGTTGGAATTCTAGAGCGCAGAAATCTATTGCGCTGTCTTCCACAGAAGCAGAATACATGTCTATCTCAGATACGAGTAGACAAATGGTCTGGATTCGATCTCTCTTTGAAGAGATTGGAATATCCTTAGAATCGATTCCATTATGTGGAGACAATCAAGGCTCCATATTCCTTGCTTCTAATCCTGTACAGGAAAAGCGAATAAAACATATAGACCTACACTATCACTACATTCGCGAGGTCATTCGCTTAAAGAAGATTGAACTATTGTTCATTGAAGGAGCTGAGAACCCCGCCGATTTATTTACTAAGAATCTGGGACGCATAAAGTTTCTTAAATTTAGGGAACAACTAGGACTTGAGTTTTACTCATCCTAGATAGAGAACGAAATCGTTGCATAGATCTCGGAAGAGCCTGACATTCAGATGGCATACCTATGCATCTGAGTCAAACCCGATTATCTTAGAAGATGTGTCGAGTAATGCCTTTGCGTGGCACACTCGCAAAGAAGTGGAAAAAGATCGAGCTTTACCAAAAGTTCAACCTTAGTCCCAATCTTCTTCACGCAACTCTTTCTCTCTCAACACCGATGACATGATGAAGGAATATGACCTACGAATAATACACAAATGATTCTTTGATTGCTGTCATCAATAATCTCTACTGTACTATATTACTTTGCTCAGTACATACACAGTATACTTAGCAAGGGGGAGTGTTGAAACGTAATAAGTACATACGTATCTTATCTATAGCAGTTACGACATTACAGTAGTATCGTACATATGATTACCATATTAGGGTACTCCGTTACGCACAAAGTGGGCGCAACTCCAATATGGAGGGCGCAAGTCTTATCAGTATCACACATGGTGATATTGAAGACTTCTGGGGTGTTTCACATCAGGCGTCACTGAAAACGCGATATTGTGGACACCTTTACTCATCACTTTTACGCAAACGGACGTGGTGGGACCATAGGGACCGGTTTTCCTATAAATGAGGGGAGTAGAGCCCCTCTAAGAATACAAGTCATTCACTCTACGCACACTTGAGCACTCCTCTCTACAAACCACTCTATCAGTCTCTATACCTTCACAAGGTGAGACTCCGTAACACTGTTTGCTGCGCAACAGTCTGACCCACTTTCGAGAGGTCATGAATGTCTCCTTCACCGATGGCTCGAAATATGAGGATATATCGAAGGGATGTTAGTTCCTTTTCTACATTTTCATTCTGAGAATCTCTATTTCAGATCCTTGTATTCGTTGCACACAACATCATCCCACGGAGCGACAAGAAAGGCTGGGCCCTGCTTCGCGCATTGCGATGCTTCTCAATTGTCGACTTGTACCTTTCGTTTGAGGAACACACTCAAATCACAATTGATGCTGGACGACGGGAGCTTAAGACATTTGGAAGTCTAATGCAGGTATGTGATATTTTGTAACCTCTATAACAACTCACAGGCTAATCATGACTAGGAATATATCGATGTGTCCATGCTAGAGGCAACAGAAGACGATCCTGCAAAGAAATGGAACTTCCCGAAGATGCATGCACTAGTGCACAGCTTCGACGATATCGAGGCGAAGGGGGCCTCTCGCAATTACAACACGAAGCCCAATGAGAAGATGCATGGGCCCCTCAAGAAGTCATATAATTTGCAAACAAACTTCAAGAATGTTGCCCCACAGGTAATGTGGACTTCCATATGCAATTTTATCTGACACTTTTTGTATTAGATCTTATGGATTGAGCACGTCACATTCGTGTCTGTCCTCATTCGCAGCCAGATCGACGAGATCGACAAGCTCAATGCTAACACGTTGACACCCGATGAAGAATCGCCGACTCACCCGGATCTGTTACCAGGATCACTAAGCACTGCACAGGGCCGGGGATTATGGGGGAAGGTATTTTACGACGAACATATCTCATTACACTCGCAGCAGCCCCCGGTGACA
The DNA here is from genome assembly GCA_015025155.1 of Lactarius quietus. Classification (NCBI taxonomy): domain Eukaryota; kingdom Fungi; phylum Basidiomycota; class Agaricomycetes; order Russulales; family Russulaceae; genus Lactarius; species Lactarius quietus. The sequence goes on from WITN01000129.1 coordinate 105,726, forward strand.
CTTCTTTCCTTTGGGGACGGCTTTCATATACGTCTTGCTAAATGGCTGACAGCAGAACTCGAAGCCAGTAATGAGGGTGGCGAGGAATGTCATACGCAATTGAGCTCAGTCCTAGTGACAATGTAAGTTACTCCCTGAGTCCCCGTAACTTTTGAGATCGCCCTTCCTAATGCTGACTGTTTAATAGATTATCGAGTACAGATCCATGAAGATTGTCTATGAGTCCAAGGTCGATCAAAAGCAATATATTAATATCCTGCACTGCAGCCCGAATTTTCATGGCGACTTGCGACACGACGGCATCATCGTGCAGACCACAAAGGGTTTTATATTTGCTCAACTTATCCTCATTGTAACGTCCCGGGTCATAGTAAGTATCTGACCTAAGCCGATAACTCAGGGGGCATGGCATAACGGACTATTACTGTACGACGACTGATTACTGTACGATGACTGATGGGTTTGTGATAGGATGACTGATGGGTTTGTGATAGGATGACTGATGGGTTTGTGATAGTATTACTGATCATACGTGGACGATTACACAGCAGAAGACGAGTAGTGGTATTAGTGGCGGTCTTACTTACAAAGGCAGACTACTATATGGTACTATATAAGGAAGCTATCGACTGTTGTGGTCGATAGCTTGGATTTCTTGTAACTCTCTCGACTTGTCATTCAAAGCCTCGTTTCTCTCTCTCTCGTCCTTTGGGACCGCGCGCCATATAGTCAAAGTACCAGCTCCGCCTTCGTGCGTTGAGACGTAACTCAGCCTTCGTGCTAGAGTAGGATCACTGCTGAGTCACCGCGTTCACTCTACGTTGCCTAAGTCAGGCTCACGTGCAGCCCGCACGTAACATTAAATCCAAGCTCCACTAAATCGAACACCGTGGCAACTATAAACACCAAAGACGGCTGGGACTTTGAGCCCTATCGCATCGACTCAAGAGAACGAGACGCACCTACCCGATACCTTATAGGACGAGTAAGGTGGCGGCACGTACCAGACACCAGAAGAACCGAGGAAAACAACACAGGATATTACGCGGAAGCAGCTACAGCACAACGATTTCACCCTGTAGTGTTCAACAGAGAGCGCTGTTGTTGGGTCGAACTTAGGTGGAGCAACACCAACAGCTACTTCGAAGCAACCCGACCAGCAGCCGACGACCTACATATCAATATCCCATTGATCGACGCACGACCAATTAGCCAACAAGGAACCATAGACGGTCAAGGGGAGCAAGACCTCGATACGGAACCACCCAGGGCCAAGTATCAACTACGAACAAGTACTCCCACTCCGTCAAGTCATACTAGCGAACGATCACCAACCCCACGAAGTGAAGCTGCTGGAGCAGAACCCGAAGCAATCGCAATACAGTCACCAGAAATAGACGCACTTGCTGCGCAAACAGCTGAGTTACATATTCCCGAACCTATTCGAGGAATACCATTCAGCTACATGACCACCCAGACGGAAGTATTGCCACCAAGACTCGTTATAAACGAGCAAACAGGCCACGTCCAAACACTACAACCAGAAGACATGGAAGCCGCCAACCGAGCCATGGGACCGGATGTCCCTGACGCCCCAAGCATCCCTGAAGAAACTAACATGTTCTATGAATTCAGACTCAATCGCAACAGAGTACCATCGCCGGATAATAGACCATTTCCACCATTACGACCGCAAGGCGGAGGACCGCCAGGAGGAGGACCGCCAGGAGGAGGACCGCCAAGAGGAGGACCACCAGGAGGAGGACCACCCCTGGCAGGACCTGCGGTAGCTCACAACGCAAACCAAGGGGGCAACGATAAATTCATCGGCAACCCACCGCCTACATTCACAGGACAAAGATCACAAGCCGAAGCCTTCATCCTCCAATGGGAAGTCTACGCAGGGGTCAACGCAAACCACTCAGCAATGCTGAACAAATATCAGAAAGCTATGTTGTTCCTAACATACATTCAGGGAAACGCGGTTAACCAATGGGTCATGTCCGCAAGTCGATGGCTTGTAAACGAAGTGGCCACAGGAACCAATCAATTCGACAACAGGCTATGGGAAAACCTGCTCAACGCCTTTCAAAGGCAGTTCGGCGACGTTCTTAGCAAGGAACGAGCGCAGGCACAACTGGATGCCGGAATACACATGAAGGATGGAAAAATTGATGACTACATCGCCCTATACAAACAACTCGTTCGACACGCAGGGTACAATATCAATGCCGAGCAAACGCTCAAATACTTCACAAGAGGACTACCAAGAGCGTTATACGAAACCATGTACCAACACGACGATCCCCGAAACTATGAAGAATGGAGGGAATCCGCCCTAAAGAGGCAACAAAAATGGATTCACATGCAGACGGTCAGGGGAAACCTTGACGCCTTCAAACCAGGACGTACAACAGGAGGAGCACTAGCTAAGTTGCTCGCACCACTACAGAATGATGACCGAATGGACACATCAGCAGACCGTGTACGAGGGCGACTAGCGGGAGCCGAGGAGATCATAGCAAACCACCCCAGGAACACCAGACCACCGTTCCCACCATGAGGAGGATTCATCCAAAGACAATTCAAATGAGACCACAGCCAAATGCAGTGTTACAACTGCCAGAAGATGGGTCATATCAGTCGCGACTGCAGGCAGCCCAGGAAACGCCGCGACACACAAGTACGCACTACCGAAGCCGCGCCAACTAAAGAAGAAAAGGCAGCGGAATGGTTACGAGGAGTAGCAGGAGATGATGAGGAAGTCAAAGACCTGGTCCTACAACAATTAATGGGACAGGATTTTGGAAACGCCTGAACCCGGCGGCCTGGGTGAGGGCAATATGTTGTAACTCTGTATACATTATGCGCTACCGTTCTATGCGAGTACCAGTGTCTATTCGTGCAAGTTACAACATGGCCGACATCAAAGCATTAGTGGACTCAGGAGCCACTGATAACTTCATACATCCACAATTCATCAAAAGGATGGGATTAGGACAACGGGCACTAGATAAGCCCAAAAACATTTATAACATCGACGATACCACTAATAAAGCGGGGCAGATCACACACTACCTTACGCTTAACGTGGAAACAGGAGGAGCCCAAAGAGAAATGCGTTTCCTAATCACTGACATTGGCAAGGAAGACATACTGTTAGGATACCCATGGCTCGCGACCTACGAACCGCGGTTCAGCTGGCGACATGCTACCATTGACGAGAAACAGCTCCCTATAGTACTACGATCAGTCAACCCAAACGACAAAAAAGCCGTACTAGCCAGGTTGCTCAATGAAGAAGCAAACGACGAGAAAGTGTCACGAATGTTCACAACGGAAACAAAGGAACAAATAGTGACAAAACTAGACGAACAAGTATATGGACGACGATCGGCAGTTGAACTGGCGATTGACGCGAAACAATACACCGAGAAGGTCCATATACCAAAAGAATACCAAAAATTTGCAAAGGTATTCAGCGAAGACGAAGCAAAGAGGTTCCCACCAAGACGAAGCTGCGATCACGCGATTGAATTCAAGAAGGGAGTCCCCGACGTAATCGACTGCAAAGTATACCCGATGACAAGGGTAGAAGACGCGGCGTTGGACGAATTCATCGACGAACAAGTAGAGAAGGGATATATTCGTCCCTCAAAGTCCCCGTACGCGTCGTCCTTCTTCTTCATTAAAAAGAAAGACGGAAAACTACGACCCGTACAGGACTACCGAAAAATCAACGACTGGACAATACGAAACCAGTACCCGCTTCCCCTCATTGACGACCTAATCAGGGATCTCGGAGGAGCGCAAATATTCAGCAAGTTAGATGTCCGACAAGGATACAATAACATTCGAATCAAGGAAGGGGACGAACACAAGGCGGCGTTCAAAACACGTCGCGGACTCTTCGAACCAACGGTCATGTATTTTGGCCTGTGCAACTCGCCGGCCACATTTCAAAGCTTCATGAATAACATCTACCAACCCACGATAGCAAAACATGACGCATTTGGGACGAAAATCAGAGTCTATATGGACGATATCGCCATAGCGACCAAACGACAACCGCAATCACTCAAAAGACACCAAGAAGCGGTCTGCGACGTACTCGCGGTAGCCCAGCAACACGACCTCTTCTTCAAACCCGAGAAATGCATCTTCAACGCTCCCAGTATTGATTACCTGGGGGTAATCCTTGAAGAGGGGGTAACACGTATGGACCCCGTAAAAATTTCGGGCGTTCGCGATTGGCAATCGCCAACATCAGTAAAAGACATACGATCATTTCTCGGTTTCTGCAACTTTTATCGGCAGTTCATCAGAGGCTTCGCCACCATTGCCAAACCACTAAACGAACTAACACGTAAAGACGAACCCTGGCAGTGGAGCACAAGACATCAAAAGGCGTTCGAAACGCTTAAACAACGGGTAACAACAGAACCCATTCTCGCGCACGCCGACGAAACACAACAATTCGATCTAGAGGTAGATGCGTCAGGATTCGCAGTTGGAGCAGTACTCCTTCAGAAAAAGGCAGACGGAAAACGACATCCTGTGGGATACTACTCGGCGACGCTCAACGCAGCGGAACGAAACTACGACATTTATAATCTCGAGCTGCTAGCCATTGTAAAAGCGTTGAGGAACTGGAGACACCTACTAGCTGGATCTCCACACAAAGTATGCATATTCTCAGATCATCTCAACCTTCGATACTGGCGAGACCCGCAGAAGATCAGTCGCCGAATCGCAAGAGAAGTACTGGAACTAGCGGAGTACGACTTCGAGATACACCATGTCAAAGGAACAGCCAATGGAAGGGCCGATGCCCTATCTCGAAGACCTGATTATGATCAAGGAGAAAAAGACAACGAGAACGTCGTTGTACTACCAAACAAAATATTTGTACGAACGGCAAACACACGACAAGACGAACAGAGGATACGCAAATGGGTCGATCCTCACAAACTGACAAAAGAAGAAGGACTCTGGTGGTACCAAGGACAAAGGCTCGTCGTAACAGGAACAGTGGAGGAAATTAGAGAAGTAATTTCAGCACATCACGATCCCCCCATTCACGGCCATCCAGGAATAAACCGAACAACACAACTAGTGGAACGCCACTACTGGTGGCCCGTGATGAAGCAGGACATTGCCGAATACATCAAAGGATGCGCCGAATGTCAGCGGTGCAAAGTCAACACACAAAGGACAAAAGCACCGTTGCAACCCATATTCCCGAAACTGGAGGCAATGCCATTCGAGGTGGTAGCGCTAGACTTCATCACCAAACTCCCAGTATCAAGGGGATACGATTCGATACTAACAGTCACTGATCATGACTGTTCAAAAGCGTCCATATTCATACCATGCAAAGAAGAAATCTCAGGCGAAGAAACCGCGACACTCTACGCAAAGCACGTTGTAGCGCGGTTTGGGCTCCCATCAAAAATCATCAGCGACAGAGATCCCCGGTTCGCATCAAAATTCACAAGAGAGCTGTGCCGAGTCCTGGGGATACAGCAAAACATATCGACGGCCTACCACCCACGAACAGATGGACAATCAGAACGAACCAACCAATGGTTGGAACAGTATCTCAGATTGTGGACTAACGAGCGACAAAACAATTGGGCTGACTATTTAGCGCTCGCGGAGTTCGCACACAACAATTGGACTAACAAGTCCACACGAGAAACGCCGTTCAGATTGCTAATGGGTTATCACCCGCTTACCAACTGGACAGATAAGAAATCACCAATACCACGAGTTGAAAAGCGACTAGAACAATTAAAGGAGATAAGGAGTCAGGCGCAGGATCACATGCGACGCGCGCAACAGTCATGGATCAAGCATCGTGACACCCCCAAATATCAAATAGGGGATAAAGTCTGGCTCGAGGGACGTCACCTCCGAACCAATCAACCAACCACAAAGCTTGCGCCCAGACGACACAGACCATTCCAGATTGTTCAGGTGATGTCTCCCGTCAATTATCGACTTGAACTTCCCACGCAGTGGAGCATCCATGATGTCTTCCACACAGATCTCCTCACCACTTACAAAGAAACCATGACTCACGGCGCAAACTATCAGCGCCCACCACCAGAACTAGTAGGAGACGTGGAAGAATACGAGGTTGAAAGAGTACTAGACTCGAGAAGACATGGACGGGGGCGTAAGCTCCAATACCTCATCAAATGGAAGGGCTATCCCGACTCGGACAATCAGTGGGTCCCGTGGAACGATGTCCATGCGGAGGAAGAGATAAGGAAGTTCAAACAGTTTAATCCAGAAGCCGAGACTCACATAAAAGCAGCGACAATTGAACAAACAAGGACATCGACCCCCATTCCAATGGCACATGTCCCACTTACCCTTATCACCATTGACTTCCCTCCCGTCGAGGAGCTCGTCACCTACGATACTACCAACAACGTGGACGACCCATTCTGCTCCGCCATCGAGCAGGTCCGAGCGGTCGCCGAGCACGACAGAGACGAACGAGAACAACAAGAGCGAGACCTGGCCGAGGCTCACCGGCGATTCCCCACACCCGCAAGCGGAAGAGTGGAGGAGGATGAGGAGGGACTACGGGCTGTTGAAGGAGGTGATGACCTCATGGCGGCTGGACCAAGTAACGAAGATGACGCCGAAGGAGAGACGGATGAGGATACAACGGCTGATGAGGCAAGTATCCACCAGCCCTCCACCGCCTTCACATCCACCACCGCTGTCGATCGCTACGACAGTGACGAGTCCTCCGACGGCTCCTACCACGACGCCCACGTCATCTGCACAAGATGCGACAATCCTCAAAGCTACTGTCACTGCGCCCCTATGCGCATCCCCCCTCGAACCACCCACGAAGAAGAAGACGACATTACCGACGAAGCCATGGATGACGAAGGACGAGCACCGCCGGTTGCTGTCATCTATGGACCGACTGCGGAGGAGGGATACACCATGCGAGGACTCCCATCATACGCAGAGGCCCGCGACTCCTCACCCATCAACACGCGCCGAGTGGATGCGCCGAGGCGCTCTGTCCGTACCTTATCGCCTACCCCCAATGGATTCGTCCTCAACAACGGGATGAATTGGGTACCCATGGTGATTGAGCACGAGGGTCGACGCATCCCCACCAGGTATGTGCGGGTGAGGATGCTTGACAACCCGGAGGCCTTTGGAACCATGGGGAGGGGTTCACCCATATACCGCGGGGACATACACGCCGAGCCATGTCGGGACATGGGACCCGCAGCTGAGTACACCCGTGAGGAGCTGCCATATCTACGCGCTGACTTCCGGGGACGGCGCCAGGTAGATGAAGCCCTTGCTAGGTTGGGGGACATTTCCCTGGCTGCCGAAGTAAGGCGATACCGCGCATCCCAGGAGGTCATCAAAGAGCTGGAGATAGCGATCAAGAAGCTCGAAGACGACATCTTCGTGCACGTTGATCGCTCGCGCCACTTGGCAAAGCGATTGGGTAGGGCTCACGCACTGCAGAGGATACGAGACGAGCACGAGACGGATGTGGGGCTCACCACAGTGCCCAATTGGGTAGTGGAGCGAGGGCGCTCACCCTAGAAGAGGGGGTGATGTAACGTCCCGGGTCATAGTAAGTATCTGACCTAAGCCGATAACTCAGGGGGCATGGCATAACGGACTATTACTGTACGACGACTGATTACTGTACGATGACTGATGGGTTTGTGATAGGATGACTGATGGGTTTGTGATAGGATGACTGATGGGTTTGTGATAGTATTACTGATCATACGTGGACGATTACACAGCAGAAGACGAGTAGTGGTATTAGTGGCGGTCTTACTTACAAAGGCAGACTACTATATGGTACTATATAAGGAAGCTATCGACTGTTGTGGTCGATAGCTTGGATTTCTTGTAACTCTCTCGACTTGTCATTCAAAGCCTCGTTTCTCTCTCTCTCGTCCTTTGGGACCGCGCGCCATATAGTCAAAGTACCAGCTCCGCCTTCATGCGTTGAGACGTAACTCAGCCTTCGTGCTAGAGTAGGATCACTGCTGAGTCACCGCGTTCACTCTACGTTGCCTAAGTCAGGCTCACATGCAGCCCGCACGTAACACTCATGTTCACCGTCTCTATTGCTAATACCTCGTATCCCATATGTCTGGTTCAGCCCTTCGATGCACCCACAGGTCCACAGCGTGCGAAGGATCGCGACCTTGGGCTCCGCCGTGTCCACGCTCGCCAGAACATAATGGAGTTCATCTTTGCACAAACCATCATCCGTGGCGCTCCGTTGGTTCCGGACTTTGATAAGTCGGGGGATTATTTGGTTATGGATGTCATTGACCACACTGGGGATCTGTTCCTCCGATGTCTTGAAACGTTTACAGTATGATATTTTTTTTTCTGCTTTTTGTATAATGTAATCGCTCCACTTACCTCTAATACTGTTACGTGCAAGCTGCACGTGAGCCTGACTTTGGCAACGTAAGGTGAACGCGGTGACTTAACAACCTGTTGACTCTAGCACGAAGGCAGAGTATTGTCTCAACGCGTGAAGGCGGAGTCTTGCTTTGACAGCAACGCGGTCCAAAAGGACGAAGAGAGAGAGAGAGAGTCTGCTGATTCGATATGAGAAGTGTACAAGAACTTCAAGCTGTCGACCACAACAGTCGACAGCTTCCTTATAACGGTAAGTAACACACCACTACTACTAGTAACAACGTACAACACCCGACAAATACTACTACTATCAGTAAGCCACTCACTAAGAGCATCAGTCATCATCCGTCATCGTACAGTAAGCAGTCAGTCATCATCCATCATCGTACAGTAAGCAATCAGTCATCATCCGTCGTCGTACAGTAAGCAATCAGTCATCGTCATACCGTAATCGTCCTGTTATGCCATGTCCCCTGGGTTATCGGCTTAGGTCAGATACTTACTATGACCTGGGACGTTACATCACCCCCTTCACAAGGGTGAGCGCCCACGCTCAACCACCCAATTCGTAACTGCAGTGAGTCTGACATCTGTCTCATGCTTGTCTCGTACCCTTTGTAAGGCGTGAGCCCGCCCAAGTCTTTGCGCCGAGTGTCTAGCTTGGTCAACGTGAACAAACACGTCGTCTTCGAGCCTCTTGATGGCGGCTTCCAATTCCTCGATGACTTCCTGGGACGCGCGGTAGCGTCTCACCTCGGCTTGCAGGGATATGTCCCCTAGCCTGGCAAGAGCTTCGTCTACCTGGCGCTTTCCCCGGAAGTCAGCTCGGAAATACTTGAGCTCATCGCAATTGTACTCAGCTGCGGGCCCCATATCCCGACACGGTTCCGCGTGGATGTCCCCCCTATAGATGGGCTCGTATCGCCCCATAGTCCCGAAGACCTCTGGGTTATCGAGCATGCGCACTCGAACGTATCACGCCGGCATCCATCGTCCTTCATGCTCAATAACCATCAGCACCCAATTCATCCCGTTGTTGAGGGTGAATCCGGCGGGGGTAGGCGATACGGCACAGACAGGGCGCCTCGCCGCATTCGTTCGGCGCGTAGTGGTTGGAGACGGTATTGGGGCTCTGCTGTAGGGCAATATTCCGCGGGCGGTGTAACCGGCCTCTGCCATCGGTCCATAGACGACAGCAACCGGCAATGATCCTCCTTCCGCATCACTGGTTTCTTCGGCAGACTCGTCGTCGATTCTTGTGATTGGTGGTGGTATGAACCGAGGTGCGCAGTGACAGTAGTTTGGGGGGTTGTCGCATCGGGTGCAGACAACCCTGGTTTCGAAGTATACCTCATCATTGTCGGATGAGTCATCGCTGTCGTATCGATCGACGGTGGTAGTGGATGTGGCAGCGGTGGAGGGCTGGAGGATACTTGCCTCATTAGCAACTGTATCCTCATCCGTCTCTCCCTCGCCGTCATCTTCACTATCTGATCCAGCCACCATGACTGCATCACCTCCCTCATCAATGTGGTTTTCTTCCTCATCGTCTTCCACTCGGCCGCTTGCGGGTGTGGGGAATCACCGGCGAGCCTTGGCCAAGTCTCGTTCCTGTTGCTCTCGTTCTTGTCTGTCTTGCTCGGCGACGGCTCGCACTTGTTCAACTGCTGAGCAGAAGGGGTCGTCCACATTGTTGTTGGAGTCGTAGTTGGTGAGGGTGTCGACGGGAGAGAGGTCAAGGGCGATAGTGGTGAGTGGGACATAGGACATTGTAGTGCGGGGTGTTGGGATAGTTCATGTTGTGGTTCCTGCTTTTATGTGAATTTCGGCCCGCGGGTTAGACCGTTTGAACTTCCTTATCTCTGCGTCCACGTGCACATCATCCCACGCGACCCACTGGTTGTCCGAGTCGGAGTATCCTTTCCACTTGATAAGATACTGGAGTTTACGCCCCCGTCCTCTTCTTCGCGAGTCTAGTACTTTTTCAACTTCGTATTCTTCCACGCTGTCTACCAATTCTGGTGGTGGGCGTTGGTAGTTGGTGCCATGAGTCACCGTCTCTTTGTAGGGTGTGAGAAGATCTATGTGGAAGACATCATGGATGCTCCACTGCGTGGGAAGCTCTAGGCGATAATTGACGGGAGACATCACCTGTTTGATGGTGAATGGACCATGTCTTCTGGGCGCAAGCTTCGCGGTTGGCTGGTTGGTTCGTAAGTGGCGTCCTTCTAGCCAAACCTTGTCTCCTATCTGATATTGAGGAGTATTACGGTGTTTGACCCATGACCGTTGCGCCTTCTGCATTTGTTCTTGCGCTTGTTGTCTTATCTCCTTTAATTGTTCTAGTCTTGCCTTGACCCGGGGTATTGGCGAGGTCTTATCTGTCCAATTGGCGCGGGGGTGATACCCCATCAGCAGCCTAAATGGAGACTCGCGTGTGGACTCGTTAGTCCAATTGTTGTGTGAGAATTCGGCCAGCGCGAGGTAGTCAGCCCAATTATCCTGTCTTTCGTTAACCCAAAAGTGGAGGTATTGCTCCAACCATTGGTTGCTTCGTTCTGACTGTCCATTGGTTCACGGATGGTAAGCAGTGGAAATGTTTTGTTGGATCCCCAAGAGTCAGCACAGTTCTCTTGTGAATTTTGACGCGAACCGGGGATCTCGATCGCTAATGATTTTTGATGGTAAGCCGAACCTCGTCAGTACGTGTTTCGCATAGAGGATAGCCGTTTCTTCTCCCGATATTTCTTCTCTGCATGGTATGAATATAGACGCTTTTGAACAGTCATGATCTGTGACTGTAAGTATAGAGTCATATCCTCGGGACTCAGGTAGTTTAGTAATAAAATCGAGTGCCACCACTTTGAATGGTGTTGCTTCCATTTTTGGAAATATTGGTTGTAGTGGTGCCTTCATGTTGTGTGTATTAACCTTGTATCGTTGGCATTCGGCACATCCCCTAACGTAGTCGGCGATATTTTGTTTCATCATGGGCCACCAGTAGTATCGTTCGATTAGTTGCGTCATTCGATTTATTCCTGGATGTCCATAAATAGGCGGATTGTGGTGTGGAAATTACTTCTCTAATTTCTTCTGTTGTGCCCGTGACTACTAGTCATTGTCCTTGGTACCACCAGAGCCCATCGGCCTTGGTCAGTTTGTGTGGATCTACCCACTTGCGTATCTTCTGTTCATCTTGTTGTTGGCTAGCGGTAGCGTTTCGTATGAACAGTTTGTTTGGTAGGACCGTGACGCCTTCATTATCTTTCTCTCCTTGATTGTAATCAGGTCGTCGAGAGAGGGCGTCCGCTCTTCCATTGGCTGTTCCCTTGATGTGGTGTATTTCGAAGTTGTATTCCGCTAGCTCTAGTACCTCCCTAGCGATTCGTCAACTGATCTTCTGGGGATCTCACCAATATCGCAGGTTGAGGTGATCGGAAAATATTCATACCTTGTATGGCGATCCAGCCAATAGATGTCTCCAGTGTCGTAGCGCTTTTACGATGGCTAACAACTCGAGGTTGTATATGTCATAATTGCGCTCGGCAGCGTTGAGTGTCGCTGAGTAATATCCTATGGGGTGTTGTTTCCCGTCTAGTTTCTTTTGTAACAGTACCGCTCCCACTGCGAATCCTGATGCGTCGACTTCTAGATCAAATTGTTGTGCTTGATCGGTGTGCGCTAGGATCGGTTCTGTGGTAATACATTGTTTGAGTGTGTCGAAGGCCGTTTGTTGTCTTGTGCCCCATTGCCATGGTTCGTCTTTGCGTGTTAATTCATTTTGTGGCTTGGCAATGTTGGCAAATCCTCTAATAAACTGCCGATAAAAATTGCAGAATCCAAGGAATGAGCATACGTCCTTTACGGATGACGGGGATGGCCAGTCCCGTACGCCAGAAATTTTAACAGGGTCCATACGTGTTACCCCCTCTTCAAGGATTACCCCCAGGTAATCAATGCTGGACGTGTTGAAGACACACTTCTCTGGTTTGAAGAAGAGGTCATGCTTCTGGGCAACCACAAGTACGTCGCGGACCGCTTCTTGGTGTTTTTCGATTGCTAGTGGTTGACATTTCATTGCTATCGCAATGTCGTCCATATAGACTCTGATGGTGGTTCCCCGTGTCTCATGTTTCGCGATAGTTGGTCGGTAGATTTCATTCATGAAACTTTGGAATGTGGCTGGTGAGTTGCACAATCTGAAGTACATGACCGTTGGTTCGAATAGGCCACGTCGTGTTTTGAACGCTGCCTTGTGTTCGTCGCCCTCTTTGATCCTTATGTTGTTGTATCCTTGCCGGACATATAATTTGCTGAATATCTGGGCTCCCCCGAGATCTCTGATGAGGTCATCAATGAGGGGAAGTGGATATTGATTCCGTATTGTCCATTCGTTGATTCGTCGATAGTCCTGTACAGGTCGTAGCTTTCCGTCCTTCTTTTTAATAAAGAAGAATGACGATGCGTATGGGGACTTGGAGGGATGGATGTATCCCTTTTCGATTTGTTCATCGATAAATTCGTCTAGTGCCGCGTCTTCGGTTCTTGTCATTGGATAGACTTTGCAGTCTATTACGTCGGGGACTCCTTTCTTGAACTCGATCGCGTGATCGCAACTTCTCTTTGGTGGGAACCTCTTTGATTCTTCTTCGTTGAACACCTTTGCGAAGCATTGGTATTCCGTCGGTATTTTGACTTGTGTTGTGTATTGTTGGGCGTCGATTGCAAGTTCTACCGCCGATCGTCGCCCGTACACTTGTTCTTCTAGCGTTGCTATGATTTGTTCCTTGGCATCTTCTGTGAATATTCGAGATATTCTTGTGTCTTTCTTTTCCTCGTTTAGCAGTTGTGCCAAAACTGCTCTTTTGTCGCCTGGGTTGATTGTTCGTAGTACTATGGGGAGTTGTTTTTCGTCTATAGTGGCATGTCGCCAACTGAATCTTGGTTTGTATGTTGCGAGCCATGGATACCCCAGTAGTAGGTCCTCTCTTCCTATGTCTGTGATAAGGAAACACATTTCCTTTCTTGTCCCTCCTGTTTCCACATTGAGCATCAGTGTAACGTCCCAGGTCATAGTAGGTATCTGACCTAACCGATAACCGAGGGGGTGTGATCAAGGGGACGCTTACTGTACTATACGGATGGATGACTGATTGGTTGTTGTACGATGACTAATGGCTGACTGACGGATTACCATACGCTGACTGATGACCTGTGTTGTGATGACTGTATACCTGTGGACGATTACCAGCAGATTAGTAGTAGTGGCGGTCTCGCTGACGAAGGCGGATCGCGCGGATAGGTTATAAGGAAGCTATCGACTGTTGTAGTCGATAGCTTGGATTTCTTGTATCATTCTTGACTTGTTATTCAAAGCCGTTTTCTCTCATCCTTCGGGGTCGCGATTTGCCTACGGAATAATCAAGCAAGACTCCGCCTTCGAGCGTTGAGACGATACTCTGCCTTCGTGCTAGAGTCAGGAATCCGCTAAGTCACCGCGTTCACCCTTTAGTCGCCTAAGTCAGGCTCACGTGCTGCTCGCACGTAACAGTCAGATAGTGTGTGATCTGTCCCGCTTTATTAGTGGTATCGTCAATGTTGTATATGTTTTTGGGCTTATCTAATGCCCTTTGTCCCAGCCCCATTCTTTTGACGAAATTGGGATGTATGAAGTTGTCAGTGGCTCCTGAGTCCACCAACGCTTTTATGTCGGCCATGTTGTAACTTGCGCGAATCGATACTGGTACTTTCATAGAACGGTAGCGCATAATGTACACGGAGTTACAACGTATTGCCCTCACCCAGGCCGCCGGGTTTAGGCGCTTCCAAAATCCTGTCCCATCAATTGTTGAAGGACCAGGTCCTTTACTTCTTCGTCATCTCCTGCTACTCCTCTGAGCCATTCCGCTGCCTTTTCTTCTTTAGTCGGCGCGGTGTAAGGCCAGCCCGAGCGTTGTGCCTGAATACCTCTATTTTTCGTATTATGTCTGCCTCATTGCCCGAGTCCTCCATGCCTTCCCTTGTTTCCTCTTTTAGGTAGCCTCTTTGTATTTAAGTACGCCTGTCTCAACAGAATGAGGGGTCGACTTTTTCCCCTTCTTATTGCACGAAGTTCTAAACCCTCGAAGAGACAAACAGCGGCAATGAGCTAGGTCTACGAAATAGGCAGCTCTAGTCGGTTTGCTCTCGAACATTTTCCTCTTTCTCTTCAAGATCGAATCTCGTCTCCCTTTCCCCTTGGCTGCTGACACCCCTCTGACACCTCTGCTTTACCCCACTGCTCTCGGCCGCACAATTCTCACGCACGCACTTTCAAGCACGTACAGCGGTCTCAGCTGTTCGTGTTTGTGTGTTTCGGTTCCTCCGCGGTTGTCGGCAGTCGCGACTGATGTGTCCCATCTTCTGACAGTTGTAACACTGTGTTTGACTATGGTCTCATTTAAATTGCCTCTGTATGAATCCTCCATGTGGTGGGAATGGTGGGCGTGGGGGATTATCATTGCGTTTGTAATTTTGGAGTACGTCTTCTGCCCCTGCCAATCATCCCCGCACTCGATCTGCAGATGTGTCCATTCGGTCATCGTTTTGGAGGGGTGCTAGCAACTTAGCTAATGCTTCGCCTGGAGCTTGCCCTGGTTTGAAGGCATCGAGGTTGCCTCTGACCGTCTGCATGTGAATCCACTTCTGCTGCCTTTTTAAGGCGGATTCTCTCCATTCTTCATAATTGCGGGGGTCGTCGTGTTGATACATTGTTTCGTACAATGCGCGCGGTAATCCTCTTGTGAAATATTTGAGCGTTTGCTCGGCGTTGATGTTGTACCCTGCATGTCGGACGAGCTGCTCGAATGTGGCAATGTAGTCATCGATTTTTCCATCCTTCATGTGTATGCCAGCATCGAGCTGGGCTTGTGCTCGTTCTTTGCTAAGAACGTCTCTGAATTGCCGTTGGAAGGCATGTAACAGATTCTCCCATAACCTGTTGTCGAATTGGCTGGTTCCTGTGGCAACTTCATTAACGAGCCACCTGCTTGCGGACATTACCCATTGGTTGACCGTGTTTCCTTGGATGTATGTGAGGAACAGCATTGCTTTTTGATACTTGTTTATCATCGTGGAATGATTGGCGTTGACTCCTGCATAGACTTCCCATTGGAGAATGAAGGACTCGGCTTGTCCTCTGTTTCCTGTAAACGTTGGTGGTGGGTTACCGATAAATTTATCGTTCCCTCCTTGAGGTGCTTGTTGTATTCCTCCCTGCGGTCCTCCTCCTGGTGGTCCTCCTCCTGGCGGTCCTCCTCCTGGCGGTCCTCCTTCTGGCGGTCCTCCCCCTGGCAGCCTTCTCAACGGGGGAAAAGGTCGGTTATCTGGTGATGGTATCCTGTTTCTATTGAGTCGGAACTTGTAGAACATATCTGTTCTTTTTTTTTTTTTTTTTTTTTTTTTTTTAACAATTTATATCCTGGAGCAGTACATAATACAAAGCCGGTCACGCGACATGATGTCGGTATTTAGAATATGAGACGGTATAGATAGCCTTTATGGGGCGAAAGAAGTAAAGTATGGCACCCACCCAGTGGAAGCATAAAGTAAGACAACAACGCCGATGAGACGTAACAGTCGAGAACATTACTAAGACATGCAAAACAGGAAAGAAAAGCATGACTGAAAAAAGGTATATAGTGAACCGCTACAACTTACCCAGCAAAGGGATGTGTGTTGAGTGGTTCGAGGTCAGTGGCATTTAACCCGGGTCAGGAGGGATAGATGGTGCACGCCGTGAGGTAAAGAAATCGTGGAAGATCGATTCTTCTCCAGTGGCAGGACCTGCAGGTCTCAGATCCGCTGGCGTTCGTGCGTTCAAAGGAGAGTCCAATGACCGGACTGTCCCTTGTGTGTGTGAATGTCTGGAAGACCCAGATAAGTCTTCATTCGGTTTAAATGCCGCGCGGGAGGTGTGGAGGAAGTCGTAAAACATTCCACATAACGCAGCATCTGTGCCCATGAGGTCTTGGGGAGAGAAGCTGTCCCAGCGCGCATGCCCTGCGGCGGTGGTTCTCACTTCCTCAAACCTGGGGCAGTCGTAGACGAGATGGAACCATGAGCGGTCTGGGAACCCGCACTCACAGTACAGCTCGTCAGGTGGTATGTCTGGTCGGAACCGTTTAGTGTAGTCCGACGTGAAGGCGTGACCCACTGCGAGTCGAAGCGCAGTGGACGTGGTGTGTCTAGAGACATCGACGGTTGCTTTGTCGATGCCGAGCCAGAGAGGGTGGTTTTTCCCATCCGGGGGTCGCGTGAGGGCGTATTCCCGAGCGAATGAGGTGTGTTGATCGGCTCTACGTTTTTCGAGCCATTCGGTCTTCCACAAATGGAAGGCCCGCTTTCGTGCAGCTGCTTTCTGGTGAGATGGGGAATGGATGTTTGAAAGCAGGGCACGAGGAGTGATAGTGCACGCGCCAAGGGCAGCTTTGCGAGCTAAGGCCACCTGAGGCCGAGTCCTGACCGGGGGGGACCAAGTGAGCCACAATTTGACATCCCAATGCTGAGAGAAGAAGGAGGTCAGCGCATTGTGAAATATAAGTACTGTTTTCTGATGGATAAGAGTACGAATATTAGTGATAGTCTGTAGGGCAGACAGGTTCCCCGCCAGTAAGTAAATATGTGTGGGGGGTGCATGGGTCCTATAGTATCGTTCTACCCATTCGGCCGCTTTAGCGAGCGCAAAAAGGTCAACGTCAAACTGGGTCACTTCCGTCCCCAAGCACCATTGCTGGACTCGGTTCTGGAGTTCCCCGCCTTCACCAAAGGTGGTGATAACTGCAGCTGCACCGGCAACCAAAAGGTCGTCGAACCGATCCTTTTTAGAGATCGTGGCCGCGGTTTGGATAATGACCCTCTCTGCGTCCGAAGCAGACCACCCTTTGTAGAGGGCCGCAACGTCCGCTTTCCGGTCTTTAGAGGTGCAAAACCCCTTAAGTTTCACCGCACCCTCCCAGTTGGGAACCTCCCAGGGGGGTACTGCCGTGACATCAGCGCGAGGACCCTGTACAGGAATCCGGGCACCGAGTGCCTCCAAGGCTGTGGGGCGCAGGACTCTCCTCTTCGGCCCAGAGAGTTTGGGAACAGTCACCACCCCGCCATTGCTGACGTGTGGGCCGCCCGAAGACACCTCCCCCCAGTCAGGACCGAGGCGGCGCCTAAGCTGAGAGGTGGGGGGGACGCGGTACAACCTGAGGGCGGAAGTGTGCGTCAATTTTTCCAGGTAGAGTCTGGCAGGCAGCACCCGGGTCAGCTCGTGAAGAGCTTCCCTAGGCGCTGTCCGAAAGGCTCCAGAGATTACTTTTACGCCGTCGTTCATGACGGCCTGTACCTTTTTGATTAGCCCTACTTTGTTTCGGGCATTCATCCACAGTTGGCACCCATATGACAGTACTGGGAGGCAGACGGCGTTAAACACCAGTCGCCACTTGGCCATAGAGAGGCCCCGGTGTGTGTTTCCTAGTACAGACAGAGCTTTGAGGCTCGCCCGCGCGCGGTTACACATGATATCGACGTGCTCGGTCCAAAGTAACCTGTGGTTCAAAAAGAACCCCAGGTACCGTACTAGAGCTTTCGCCTCGACCCAGTAAGTGTTCAGGGCTCCGGTACTTCCCCCGTGAGGGGTTCTCCGATCGCCTTTGGGGTGCTTACTGGGCCTCCTCGACTTAGAATGAGGTTGCGACTTGGGTTTGGGGTGGGGGCACACTAGCTGTAAAGCCGGGCCCTTAGCCTCCCCGTCCAGAGGTCGCTGTTGTTCCTCCACTCCATGGATGCGGAGCTCCAAGCCGTTCGGCACGTCCTCACTGTCGAGGCGAGACTGCCTAGGGGGGCGGAAGAATATTAGTTCGGTTTTGTCCGGCTCGATAGCCAGACCGTTGCGACAGAGCCACTCATCGCAAATACTGTACCCATTGCGGAGGGCGTCCTTGACCGTATTCCAGTCTCGACCCTGCGCAGTGATCAATCCGTCATCGACATACATGGCGAAGGTGCAGCCAGGGGTGGCGCTCAACTTCGCCAAGAGCGGAGCAGTGTAAATGGCGGAGAGGATTGGAGAGACGGGGGAGCCCTGAGGCGTCCCTTTCGCCTGTTCCTGCTCATCCGACACTTTGCCGTTGAACGTGAGGTTAACTCGCCGTTCCGATAGGAATGACCTGACCCAGTTACATACTCCCGGGGAAAAACCCATAAGAGTCATGACATGAGCGAGGCGATCCTTGTCAACGTTATCGAAGAACCCCGAGATGTCGAAGAGGAGAGCACCGCACTTCAACCGCATCCGCAGGGCCATCTCGACGTCATGTACCAAACTGAGGCCGGCGTCAATAGTAGATGAAAACCGACGCGTGCCAAATTGGGTAGTGGGAAGGAGATGATGTTTGTCGAGGTCAAACATTAATCGGCTCGACACTCCTTTCTCGATGAGCTTGCTCATAGTTTCAAGCAGGCTGATTGGGCGGTACGCCTTCGCAATGGCGTAGTCCGCTTTGTCTGGTTTGGGTATGACCACCACCAGGGCATGGCGCCAGAGGCGGGGGTGGTGGCCAGTGGAGAGGCATGCGTTAGCGAGCCATGAGAGGTGTTCGCCAATTACCGACCAAGCCGTCTTGAGCATGCCCCAACTAATGCCTGAGGATCCCGGGGCAGAGCGGTTCGTTGTCTGGCACAACAATGCAAACAACTCTTTAGCAGAGAAGTCGGCGAATTCGCGCGGTGGTCTAGGAGGGGGGTCGTCGTGTTGGGCAAGACGTGGGGGTGAGTGCGCATCAGGGAAAAACCGCGCAGTGAGTAGGGTGGCCATGGCCTCCGGTTCATTGGTGAGGGTTCCATTCGCCTGTCGCAGGGGGTTAACCTCCGTCATACGGCGACCATGTCTCCATTTGGCAACGTCCCAGATATAGCCGGATTCTACAGCGTCGTCCGCCCAGGCCCGTTTAGCGATGAGGGCGGTGCGACGCATATGACGTTGAGCTTGAGTCCTTTCATCCGACTTGGGGGAGGTAGCCGACGTGTCCCGCAAGGCTTTCGCCGCGGCGTCGCACTCCTTATTCCACCAAGGACGGGATGAAGAGCCCCTAGCTTTCTTGTGCGTTAAGTGTTTTTCGCACGCGTCGTGGACCGCCAGCTGGAGGTTGACGGCAAAGTTGTCAATGTCGTCAATGGTATTGAGGGTGCGACAGGGGGGAAGGTGTTCAGCAATGGTTTGACGCCACTGTTTAGCCTCTTCGTCGCTCAGGTCAAATTTGAAAGTGCGGAGGGTTTCGACCTTCGAAGTGCGGTTGTGGCTCCTGGCGATCCAAGACGAGCGGATGCCCGCATGATCAGACCCTAAGGAGGCTTCCCAGTCCACCTGGGGGGGGCTAAGGACATTGTTGAGGACCGCGGCGAAGTTGTGCCAGGTCAGGTCCAGTGTGGAGTCCCGTTGCCCGTCTTGACCAAGGCGGGTGATGGTCCCAGGGGGGGTCTGCAACTCAAACGTCTGTCGTGCCGCCCATTGTTCGAATAGGCGTACGTGTTTCGACGGAGACCAGCCCGCTGGAGACCAAGTGGGTGAATGGAGGTTGAAGTCCCCGAGGAGTATAGTAGGTATCGTGGGGTCAAGGTCCAAAGCCATAAGGGCCCGTAGACACGTATCGTCCTCCACATCGTGGTAAAAGTTAATAATTCGTAATGTGCTACGATTGTCAGTAATGTCCGTAACGAGTATACAGTTGTGTTTGATAATGTCCCATCGCGAAGAAACAGTAACGTTTCGTCGGTGACGGGGCCGGGTAATGTCATAAGTGCGTATGTATGTGAGGACTTTAGCGGGTGCAGCGTCGGTAGTAAACGGGGAGAGACATTTCCAGTTGGGGTGAGACACCCCTCCCAGAATCGCTTCCCCCACTCGCTTCCGGTCTGACCGTCGATTGCCCACAACTGAGAAAAAAGGTTCCGAAATGAAGAGAAAATCGTCAGTAATGTTAGTTTCGAGGAGAGCGTGCATAGTAGCGTTCATCTTCCTCATGTTAGCAGCGAGAATATTGTGCTTACGCATCGTCCCCCTCTTTCATGATAGCGTCTTCAACTCCCTTAATAAAAGTACGGAGAATGTGGGTGTGTGTATGTTCTGCGAAAGGGCGGCCTCCTAGCAGCGGTACGTAGCTAAACGCCGCTCGAACTAAGAGTCCGTATCCTTCATCCGTGATTTGATCAACGGTGATATTTGCGCGCTTGACATGGCGGAGGATCATTCGGGCCCAAATCCAGTCTGGCGGTGCGGTTAGTTTTCGGTTAGACTTGCACATTTTCTCCGCCAACATTCGGCATTGAGCAACAGCGCAGTTTTCGATTTCGTCCCCGGTGATGATTCCAGTGATGATGTGTCGAATGTCACTAATCGTGTCTTTGTCCGTTTCTGTCTTTGCAACGCTGCGGAGCACTTTTGAAACCGACCGTCCTGAGCCGTCTCCCCCCAGTTGAATATCGCAGTCTTCAACAATTCCGACTTTGTTAGCAATGTATTTCAATCCGTTGAGATGGGCCAAGAGTTCTTCCGCAGTTTCCGGTAGTACAAACTTGGAGAAGAAGATCGAGCCTGGTAATTTGTGGTAGAAATAGTTCAGCGGTGTGATCGCATCACCATTGCCGTTACCCCCCCACTGCTCATCTATGGCTCTGAAGTATGCGGCGTGGTCGGATTTGTCAGCCTCGTCCGCTTCATCCGCGAGAGTCATTCTGGTGGCGCTATTCGTAAGAGGAAGGTCGCTCATGGCCGCAAATCGAACACGAAGATCTTCGGTTGCCCGTTCGCTAGTGTGTGCTAGGCCTCCCCAGTTCTCGTCCCAGTCTGTGGCTTCATCGTCGATCTTATCGTGGAGGAAAATATCCGGGTATTTCGCCAGTACCTCCTCTTCGGATATAAGATCGATCGTGCTGAGGACCTGAATACCATCTGCTCGTCGTAACGCCTTGGTGTTTTGCGAAGCAGGTTTGACAGGGTGTATGGATTCGAATGACGCAGCGGGTATAGCGCTGTAATTACCATCGGCGGCATCGTCCTCAGACGACCAGCCCGTGATATTATCGGGAGTCATTTCGGCAAGCGTTGCAAAGTAGTTGCTCGAGCCATCAACCCCTTGGTAGGGGAAGAGGTTCAAGGGAGGTTTTGGGGTAGAAACATGACCCGCGGCGGTCGAAGTTTCACCTTTAGCCTCCGCTCTGCGTTGATTGCCGGTTTTCTTTTTCCCCCCTTCTTTCGTTTAGGAAGAGTAGACTCAGTCAATGGGGCCGTTTCACGTTGCGTGGGCACATCTTCCGCAGAAGAGACCGGGATCGGTTCCGGTGCGGTTGAACGTGTCGCAGTAGTTTGGGGCGTGGGTTCGAGAGGTGGTGAAGAGAAGTTGCCTTTCTTCGGGCAACTTCGGGACCGTGCATGATGTCCATCCCTGCCGCATAGGATGCAGCGCGGGGGGCAATTGCAGGGGCCGTTATGACCAGCCTTGCAGTGATAAGAGTGTTGGTCTGAATGATGGGCCCCGCCGCAGCGGAAGCACTTCACGGCGTTGGGGGGGAGTCGACAAAGCGGAGATCGCATGGTGTGTCCCGTCAGATGGCACCGCGAACATTGGTTAAAGTTTGGTTGTTCGCCCGCAAAAACCACGGTGACGCGGCGTCCGAACATGTGAATAGGGGAGTTCATGATGGCCTTGGTGTGGGCACCGGAGGGATCGAGGATGCAAACTAAGACCGTGGCTGCCGGTTTCGATGTAACCATAGCCATACTTTGCCAGCGTGCATCGTGGATGAGTGTAACGTTTCGGAAGCTTGGATTACGAACGACCTCCTTAGTAAGGAGAGAATCGTTCGGGATGGTTCCATCCGAGAGGGACGTTGGGGTATTACGTAATTGGAGCCAAGCCCAACCCTGACCAGGGACAGCCTTGCCGCGTCCGCCAAGAGGGTGAGTGAGCCCATTCTGGAACTGCCGAATTTTCTCGAATGCGATTTGACCGGCAAATTTGTATATAAAATTACCGGTGGTCTCTTTGGAAGAGGCCCAATGTCCGCTGACGAGAGGTGGCGCATGTGCACTGGCTGTCTCCAGCTGCTTTCGTGCGAGCATAACTATGGTTTCGCCCAACCGAGAACGGATACCCTCTTCCTCGACCGAATCGGTGAGGCCGCCATCACGTTGTATAGTGATATTGGTAAAAGTGGGTGACGTCTGCGAGGTGCGAGCAGGGG
This sequence comes from Lactarius quietus, assembly GCA_015025155.1. NCBI lineage: Eukaryota > Fungi > Basidiomycota > Agaricomycetes > Russulales > Russulaceae > Lactarius > Lactarius quietus. Next base: position 128,430 of record WITN01000129.1, read on the forward strand.
GAGGGAGTGTGCGGGCTGGTCCCGAATTAAAACCCGACCGAGCGGGAGTAACTCGTTTCCGTCCTGCCGGAGTCCATGCTGCCTCCCGCCGCGGGGGAGGAACAGTTACGGGGGGAGACATCTGCATAGGCAGCTCTGGGAAGTCTACATCGAGACGATCCGAGGCTACCGCCGCAAGCTCATCCACCGTAGCCGTCTGTGGTGCAGCAGACTTTGGAATAATGGTAGGAGGTGAAACTGGTTCTGGGTTGGGAATTTTTCGTTGCGCGGACACTGCAGCTTTCGCTGGCTGTTGTGTGCGACGCGGCAACAGAACCTGTGGGTGAGAGGGTGCCGCTGTCCGAGGGGGCGCGGCTGGTTTCGTGGCATGCTTCAAGGGAGGAGGGGGACGAGGGTCTGTAGCGGGAGGGCGATGTTTGCCATTCTCGACCGCAACAAGGCGAGCCTCCAACCCTTCGAACTTGTTGTTCATCGTTGTGATGCCCGCTAATATCTGGGCAAGAGGATCGTTAGTAGGTGGGAGGGGTTGGTACGTTACCTGGGCAGTAGGCTCCGTTTCCATGACATTCTCCGGGTTATGGACGGACGATTTCACACCCCTAAGCTCGTCGTCGAGCGGCGGCTCAGGGAGCACTGCCAAAGGAGGTTCTTCGTCTATCATGTCGACGCGTGGAGGTTCCTGTGAGTCTGGAACCAACACCACTGGGGCCGCTTTCTTCGGGACCTCCCCTTTAGGGAAGATAACATACCCGAAAGTGTCCGCCAGTTCAAGGAGTTTGAGGTCGCGCTCTGCCTTGGGACCGTGGTGCAACGACCCTTGAAGGGAGTCCCACAGGTCCGCCAAGCGTCGCGCCTTGATGCTTTGTGCTTCTTGTTCCAGTTCCGCATTGATGGTAAGCATGCGTAGTCGGAGGGCAGTTTCGCGGTTGAAGCCTTCGTCATTGAGTTTCTTGTCCGCTTCCTCCCTAACCATGGTCTGGAAGAGAGCTTCCGCCTGCTCTTCCAGGTCCTGGGCGTGGTTGGTGCGGACGCGAGTTCGAATTTCTTCCACCACTTCGAGGTGGATGTTGTGACATCGCCGCTGGATCTCAGTACGGATAGCGTCGTGGTTATCCCAGAAAATCTGTGAATTAGTAGGGGCACGAATATCCGTGGTGTCTTCCCCTTTGAGTGTGCGGACGATAACCTCGAGCCAGAGGCGTCGCCACTGCTCGACATCGTCACGGGTACCATCCTCGAAACTATTGATGATGCGATCAACCAGGTCCTCATTAAAGGACTGGCGTGCATCTTGGTCATTCCACATGAGTTCCTCGTACCTCTTACGAAGCAGGTCACGAGCCTCCAAAACAGCCTGTTGCTTGTCTCCGTCAGAGGCGTTTGCAACAGCTCGCTGGATCATATACTGTTGTATGTTTTCGCCTAATCCGGCGACCACTGTATCATAGACATTGTGGACATGCATACCTTCAAACTCCGGACGGGTGTCGCTGAGTCTAGCGAGTTGTTCACCCATCGCATGCATGAGTTGATTGTGGGTGTTTGGGCGGCGTATACCTGGTGCCGTCCTGAAGGAGTCGTTGATGTGGTTGAGACTCGTACGTCCCAGTTGCCGGTAGTGAGGGGACCGCAGGGCTCCTCGAAGAACCGCACCAATCACCGTATGGGATAGGCGGAACCACGAGGAGTGTGTGAGTCCTTGAACGTTGTGTGTGTTGTCGAAAGAGGCCAGTCCAGCGTCAAGGGCGACAAGCACCACTTTAATGGCGCGATTCAGGACGTCGTTTTCGATAGGAAAAGTGTTGTCGGGGTGGAGACGGAAGCTCGGTCCCGGGTAGTAGGCGGCAAACCCAAGTGCGGAGTCACTTAGCGTCCGCTTTAGTTTGTCCACCGTGTTGACCACTTCCTCGACGTCAGAGTCATCTAGCAAGACGGTCAAGGTGTGAGTAGTGTTTTCTAGCGAAGATTCCTCCAGAGGGGGGTAACAAATATCATCGAGAAAATTGGCGATATTACCCGGGTCACCCGCCTCCCCCAACTCCTGTGGTCGGGGGGCAGGGGTACCTGGTTCGGATATCACCTCGGTTTCCCATATCTCGTTAATCTTTGTGTCAATCGGGGAGCCCGTCGCAGAGGGTGCATACGGGGTCACCGCGAAAAATGTGTTTACCGTGTTGATTGAAAGTGGAGGGAGAGCGGTGCGATCACTCTGTTTAGGAGTGAGACTGCGATCTCTGTTGGCCTCGAGGAAGTTTGCCGCAAACGTTCCCTCGGAAATGGGGGGGGCCGCGGCAGGTGAGGCAGATAGGGGTTGATCGAAGTTAGCCGCGAATGTCCCATCAGAAATAAAGGGGGGCGTGTTGGCAGCAATGTGATGGTCAGATGTGGGGTTGGCTTCCAGCGTCGCCGTGGACACGAGGTGGACGGCAGGCGGACCCACGGAGTGGTTGTCAGAGCATGGATTTCCCTCCAGAGCCGCCGCTTCATCAGCTAGTCGGTCGTAGGAGGAGTCAACGGAGGGGACAGGCATCAAGTCCGTCGCCTTCATGAATAAAGTAACATGGGACTTTTCGGCTTCTTCAGCTCGATAAATCATTCCCATATGGTCGTGTTCATAGGAATCTTGTCCTAGCAACGGGAGATCAGGGCCTCCAGCGAAGGGACGGGTATGAAGTGCAGTCTCCTGTGAGTACAAGACGGGGGACTGGGTGGGGGGGTCGTTGGGAAAGGCAGCCACCACTGCCTCGCCCCCCAAGTGGCCTTCGACCAGCACAATGTGCCCGACGTCGGGTGGATAGAGAAATTCGGGAGCCCCAGAAGGGGTGCCCTGTCGTTCAGGATGCATGACCAGAGACAAAGGGTAGAAGAACTGAGTGAATCAAGTGCGACTGTGTAAAGGGGATGGTGGTGGTAAGAGGTCAAGAAGGGATGGAACATATCTGTTCCTTCAGGGATGCTTGGTGCATCAGGGACATCCGGTCCCATGGCTCAGTTGACGACTTCCATATCTTCTGGTTGTAGTTGTTGGACGTGACCTGTCTGTTCGCTGATGACAAGTCGGGGTGGCGATACTTCTGTTTGAGTAGTCATGTAGCTGAATGGTACTCCTCTGATTGGTTCGGGAATATGTAACTCAGCTGTTTGCGCAGCTAGTGCGTCTACTTCTGGTGATTGCACTGCAATTTCTTCGGGTTCTGCTACTTCACTTCGTGGGGTTGGCGATTGTTCGCTAGTATGGCTTGATGCAGTCCATGTTTCTGCTCGTAGTTGGAATTCGGTCCTTGGTGGTTCCGAATCAAGGTTCTCTACTTCTTGACCATCTATAGGTCCTTGTTGATCAATTGGCCGTGCGTCGACCAGTGGTACGTTTATATGTAAGTCGTCTGCTGCTGGTCGTGTTGCTTCAAAGTAGCTGTTGGTGTTGCTCCACCTGAGCTCGACCCAGCAACAGCGTTCTCTGTTGAATACTACGGGATGATACCTTTGTGAGGTAGCTGCTTCTGCGTAGTATCCTGTGTTGTTTTCGTCGGTTCTTCTGGTGTCTGGTACATGTCACCACCTTACTCGTCCTATAAGGTAGCGAGTGGGCGCGTCTCGTTCTCTTGAGTCGATGCGATAGGGTACGAAGTCCCAACCGTCCTTTGTATTGAGAGTCGCCACGGCGTTCGATTTTGTAGAGCTTGAAGTTAATGTTACGTGCAAGCTGCACGTGAGCCTGACTTTGGCAACGTAAGGTGAACGCGGTGACTTAACAACCCGTTGACTCTAGCACGAAGGCAGAGTATCGTCTCAACGCGCGAAGGCGGAGTCTTGCTTTGACAGCAACACGGTCCGAAAGGACGAAGAGAGAGAGAGAGAGTCTGCTGATTCGATATGAGAAGTGTACAAGAACTTCAAGCTGTCGACCACAACAGTCGACAGCTTCCTTATAACGGTAAGTAACACGCCACTACTACTAGTAACAACGTACAACACCCGACAAATACTACTACTATCAGTAAGCCGCTCACTAAGAGCATCAGTCATCATCTGTCATCGTACAGTAAGCAGTCAGTCATCATCCGTCATCGTACAGTAAGCAATCAGTCATCATCCGTCGTCATACAGTAAGCAATCAGTCATCGTCGTACCGTAATCGTCCTGTTATGCCATGTCCCCTGGGTTATCGGCTTAGGTCAGATACTTACTATGACCTGGGACGTTACAAATACCCCATACATGCAAGAGCCTGAGATATTACGGTGGGCGTTAATCGATGGCTAGCAAGGTAATTCTGCCTTGTGATTGTCGTCACACATGTGCAGCGCTGCTTGCGACATAGCACAAACACGTAATTGTCCTCACACAGAACTAGGTGCGTAATAATTTATCCTAACCGCCTAGAATATGCCTGAAACGTTTTTGATTTAGGATCCGCACATCGACTGAGAGAGAAAGAGGAGATCATTCCTCTAAAAGACTTGATTGAGAAACACGCTGGAGGTGCCCGACGCAGTGGCTGGGACAACTTGCTTGGGATCATTCCTGGCGGGAGTTGTGTCCCAGTACTCCCGAAGCCCAAATGTGAAGAAGTATTGTAAGTGAACAAGCTGCATCTTATTACTCCCGCTCACTTAATATTCTATACTGCAGAATGGATTTCGGCTTCCTCAAGGACGCTCAATCTGGTCTTGGCACTGGCACCGCCATTGTGATGGGCAAATCTGTTGTGGCTATCATTGCTCGGTTCTCTTGGGCAACACAAACGATTAGCGGCAACGCAATCGTCTTTCTGATTCTTTGGTCCAGGATCACAACTGTCAACCGTCCCTGCCACTCCTTCTGTGGTCCTTATGGACACCATATGGCTCTTCGAATGCACTCTAACATGAGGATGATCGAGACACTTGTCGGCATCACATGGTGAGTCCTTGAGGTTTACACCAAACTGCTGGTTCCACACTACTCAAGCCGTGTTTCAAGCAAACATCGGGAAGGTATTTATGTGTAATGAAGTTGGCTATGGAAGGGGGATCCAGAAACGTAAGTCGGCTCTGTCACTCACCACTGCAAGCCATGCGGAGGCTCTTTCCCCCCTGGCAGGTTAACCATCGCGTAAGTACAATTAATCTATTATCTTGAGCTTGTGCTGACCACCCCAGAAAACCCTATCGTGTTACACTCACCATCTGTGCCCCACGGCTCCTGAATTACACGTAATTCAGTAGGGCTCTCACAACGTGGATTATTACATCCAACTACGGCATGTACTCGTTAATTGTGAGTGATCCTTCTCATTGGCCGCTGATGACAACCTATAGGACGATATAAACAAGGCCTTGTCCTGACACCCCACTCGTCGCCTCACCCCCTCAACGCACCCCACTTCTACCACAATCATGTCCACTGAAGATTTCGACTTGAACGAAAATGTCGACGACTCTGAAATGTCGGATGATTCTTTTCTCGACATCCAACCGATCATACCTCTATCCACTTCGCAGATAGATAATGTTGAGCTGCAAAAGGTGCGACATTCTTGTTCTGACTGACACTAATACAACCTCACATACGCATACCACCTCCAGGTGCTCAAGGAGACCCAGCTCAACTTTCAGAGACTGAAAGTCAAGTACAAAGATCTACGCACAAAGTACGAGGCGCTGAAGTCCTCCTCAAAGTCTGCCAGCATCAAGAAGGGCCGCAAGTCAGTGGGTGTTGACGACAAAGAGATTACACTTGCTGGCGGTCGCTTTGCCTTTGCATACGAGCTGTGGGTCGACGGCGCAATCCTCGAGCTTGAGCGCCCCTCTGGCGTGGACCCCCTCAGCAACCAACGGTATTCAGAGACAAGCACAGAGAAACTCGCCATCTCTGAGGAGCTGTATAGCTCACTTTCCCTGCATCTCCAGGATGCACTTGCAAATGAACGGCGGCGCCCATCCTTCAAGAAAACCGTAAGTCCACTTAACTCTGCGTCTCTTTTGCTAATTACTTTATGCAGTTCCTCCAACAAGTAAAGCAAGAGCGCGCCAATATAGTTTACACCGCGCGTTCTATTGCTGGTGAACTATTCAGCCTCAATCCGACATATTTTCGTGCCAAGTTCGACCGTGCTGAGATACCAGAGCTCCAGAGGCTCCTCCAGGACCCTGAAAAACCGGAGAAGTATCCTGTGTTGGCGCCAATGATCTTCCCCAATAGTGTTATGACTAACACAGCGTGGCCTGACTTAGGCCCTACACGCGATGACAAAGTAACGTGACTTAGCACTGCGTGGTCAACACACAAAGGTGTGACTTGCTTTAAGGATGCTTGAAAGCACCTTCCTAAGAGATGATGAGAACCGGGTGTGGAAGAGAACCCGACTAGATTCAAAGGTGTACAAGAGAGTCAAGCTGTCGACCACATCAGTCGACAGCCACCTTATATGTATCTTGACTGTACGCCTTCATCAGCGATACAGCCACTACTACTAATGCTTGGTAACGTCCACTAATGCTAACACCACAACTACTACTGTCATCAGTCATCGTACAGTAAGAATATCAGTAATCAACATAGTATGCTTGAGTAAGATTCGGGAGCGACTCGTCATCCCGCTTATGAAGGTCAACGATAGCGAATCATGACATCACCCCCTTTACAAGGGTGAGCGCCCACACTCCACAACCCAGCTAGTTACCGTAGTAAGTCCTACATCCGTCTCGTGTTCGTCGCGCACCCTTCTGAGGGCATGAGCGCGCCCCAGCTGCCTTGACGAGTGCATGGCCCTATCGATGTGGACGAAAATATCGTCCTCCAGCTTCTTGATGGCCTGCTCGAGCTCGGCGACGACTTCCATGGACGCGCGGTAGCGTCTCACCTCAGCTTGGAGGGAGATGTCCCCCAAGCGGGCAAGAGCCTCGTCTACCTGTCGCTTTCCACGGAAGTCAGAGCGGAAATACCCGAGTTCTTCATGGGTGTACTCAGCTGCAGGGCCCATATCTCGGCATGGTTCGGCGTGGATGTCCACTCAGTAAACGGGGGAGTACTTCCCCATTGTCCTGAATACTTCGGGGTTGTCAAGCATCCGGATGCGAACATACTTGGCTGGGATTCTTCGCCCCTCGTGTTTGATGACCATCGGAACCCAGTTCATCCCGTTGTTGAGGATGAACCCTCTGGGAGTAGGCGATATGGCACGGAGAGGGAGCCGCGTCTCATGCGTTCGGCACGTAGTGATGGGTGATGGGTCGCGAATGGATTCGTATGGTGGGAGCCCTCGTGCCTCGTACCCCTGAGTCGCCGTTGCTCTGTAGACAACAGCAACTGGAGGTGATCGGGCCTCGTCATCCTGGGCTTCGCTGGTAAGGGTGCGGACTTGGAAAGGTATAGGCACGGGAGCGCAGTGGCAGTAGTTTGGGGGGTTATCGCATTGGATGCAGATAACCCTGGCTGTGTGGTAGGACTCGTCGCTACTGTCATCCTCATCTTCACTATCGGTGGCGTCGACGGCGGTGGTTGCGAGTGAAGCGGTGGAGGGGTTGATGCTACCGACAACGGTGGTAGTGAGAGAGGTGGCGGACTGGTTGAAACTCGCCTCATTAGCATGTGTATCCTCATCCTCCTCTCCGCTGCCGTCCTCTTCACCACTTGATCCATCCTCCATGCGGTCATCACTTCCTTCAATAGGCCGTACTCCCTCCTCATCGTCTTCCATTCTTCCGCTTGCGGGTGTGGGGAATCGCCTGCGAGCCTCGGCCAGGTCTCGGGCGGATTGGTCTCGTTCGGTGACGGCTCTGACGTGTTCGAGGGCTGAGCAGAACTGGTCATCGATGTTGTTGTTTCCGTCATAGGTGTTGAGGGTGTCGACGTGGGGGATGGCGATCTCGTCAATGTTGACAATGGTGAGAGGGACATGAGCCATTGGATTATTTAATGAGAGGGAAGATAGCGTTTCTGGTACTATCGAAGCTGCTTTTATGTGAGTTTCAGCTTTTGGGTTCAAACGTGCGAACTTCCTTATCTCTTTCTCTGCATGGACGTTGTCCCACGGGACCCACTGGTTTTCCGAATCTGCATACCCCTTCCATTTGATGAGGTATTGAAGTTTACGCCCTCGTCCCGACCTTCTGGAAGCTATCACCTTTTCGACCTCGTATTCTTCCATGCCTTCAACCAATTCAGGTGGTGGGCGTAGGTAGTTTGCCCCATGCATGCGTGTTTCTTTGTAAGGCGTGAGTAAGTCTGTGTGAAACACGTCATGTATTTTCCACTGCGGGGGTAGTTTGAGCCGGTAATTCACAGGGGACATCACCTGGACAATCTCGAACGGTCCCTGCCTTCTGGGCGCAAGTTTGGCGGTGGGCTGATGAGTTCGCAGATTGCGCCCATCTAGCCAGACTTGGTCCCCTAGAGTGTATTTGGGCATGTCCTTGTGTTTGATCCACGACTTTTGGGCCCTTATCATGTTCTCCTGTGCGCTCCGACGGGCTTCTATCAGCTGTTCTAATCTGCTAGATACGCTAGGCAAATTGATTGTCCCTGGCGCCCATTTATCTCTAGGGTGGTACCCCATTAGCGTGAAAAACAGGGTCTGTTTTGTGGTGCTGCTTATCGCGTTGTTATGAGCGAATTCTGCCAGAGGTAATTGCGCGGCCCAGTTATCTTGTTGTTCGTTTGCCCATAGCCTGAGGTATTGTTCCAGCCATTGATTAGTGCGTTCCGACTGTCCATCTGTCCTTGGATGGTAAGCCGTCGATATGTTCTGCTGGATTTGGAGGGTTTTGCATAGTTCCCTCACGAACTTTGCCGCGAATCGAGGGTCTCGATCGCTTATTATTTTGCTCGGGAGTCCAAACCGAGGGAGTACCTTCTGGGCATACAACATTGCCGTTTCTTCTCCTGACATCGATTCTCGACATGGTAGTAATATCGACGATTTGGAGCAATCGTGATCTGTAATTGTCAGAATCGAGTCATATCCGTCTGATGGGGGTAACTTAGTTATGAAGTCTACCGCGATAACTTCGAAAGGGTTGGCTCCCAATCGCGGGTAGATGGGTTTGAATGGTGCTTTGGTGGGACGATTGTTGACCTTGTGTTGTTGACACTCTGCGCATCCTTGCACATAGTTCATGACATCGGTTTTCATGTTTGGCCACCAATAGTGTCAAGCTAGCAATTCCTGTGTTTTTTCTATCCCTGGGTGACCCGCCGTTAGTGCGTCATGGTATTGCTTTACGATGCTTCTTAGCTCTTCGTCCTTCTTGCTGGTAACCACCACTCTTCCATTCTTGAACCATACCCCCTCTATCTTCTTGAGTTCATGGGGGCTCACCCATGCTTTGATTCGGGATTCTTCTTGTTTGATGGGTGTTGGCGTAACCCCTGTTACTGTTCATATGAATATCTCGTTTGGTAGTACCGTGACTCGGTCGTTGTCTTTTTCTCCAGTGTCGTAGTCTGGTCTTCTGGACAACGCGTCCACTCTACCGTTGGCTCGTCCTTTGAGGTGGTGAATCTCGATGTCGTACTCTTCCAATTCCAGTACTTCTCGAGCTACTCTTCGACTGATCTTCTGTGGGTCTCGCCAGTATTGTAGATTCATATGGTCTGAGAATACTCTGACCTTATGTGGTGACCCCACCAATAGGTATCTCCAGTTCCGTAATGCTTTCACAATGGCCAATAGTTCCAGGTTGTATATATCGTAGTTTCGTTCGGCCTCGTTGAGGGTGGCCGAATAGAATGCTACCGGGTGTCTCTTGCCATCAGGTCCCTTCTGCATGAGGACTGCTCCCACGGCGAATCCTGATGCGTCTACTTCGAGGTCGTATTGTTCTTTTGGATCGGGGTGAGCGAGGATCGGATTGCTCGTGATGCGGTTTTTGAGTGTTTCAAAGGCAATTTGTTGGGTTGGTCCCCAATGCCATTCGACATCCTTCCTTGTTAGCTCATTCATTGGTTTGGCGATATTGGCGAATCCTCGAATAAAGGGACAGTAAAAATTGCAAAAGCCCAAAAAGCTGCGTATGTCTTTGACTTTTGTTGGTGTTGGCCACGTGCGGACACCCGAGACTTTCGCAGGATCCATGTGCATCATCCCCTTTTCAAGGATTACCCCCAGGTAATCAATTGACGGTACGTGGAATGCGCATTTTGACAACTTGAAGTAGAGGTCATGGGCGGCCGCGACCGCGAGAACAGCTGAAACGGTGGCTGTGTGTGCTGCATCCGTACATTGAACGGTGCCGCAGTCGTTGGTGGCGACAGCAATGTCGTCCATGTAGATTCGTATGTGTGTGCCCTCCGTTGCGAATTTGGCGATAACTGGTTGATAGATTTCGTTCATGAATGCCTGGAAAGTCGCTGGTGAGTTACAAAGGCTGAAATACATGACCGTAGGTTCAAAAAGTCCTTGTCTCGTTTTGAACGCCGCTTTGTGTTCGTCCCCCTCTTTGATTTGGATGTTATTGTATCCCTGTCTGATGTTGAACTTTGAAAATAAGACCGCTCCTCCCAAGTCGTGCATTAGGTCTGTTATTAGTGGGAGCGGATATTGATTCCGCACCGTCCACCGATTTATTGCACGATAATCTTGGACTGGTCGAAGTTTTCCATCCTTTTTCTTGATAAAGAAGAAGGATGATGCGTAGGGCGACTGCGAGGGTCGAATGTACCCATTTTTGAGATGTTTGTCGATGAAGACGTCCAGGGCTTCATCTTCTGTCCGGGTCATCGGGTAAAGTCGACATGTGATAGATGTCGGGGCATTAGGTTGGAGCGTAATGGCGTGATCATAAGGTCGTCTTTCAGGCAACCTTGCTGAGGCTTCTTCGTCGAATACCTTGCGGTAAGCTTCGTATTGCGACGGTAGTACGGCACTCTTCTCTTCTTTGGGTTTGGCCGTGATAGCGTGTTCAACCATGGGGGTCATTACTCTTCGTCCCCACGTTTCTTCCTCCTTTAGTCAATGTATGATGTGTTCTTTGATTTTGTTAACAGACGGGCTAGCACATCTCTTCTGTCGGTTGCGTTGACAGTTTTGATAGTGACTGGAAGGTGCATCTGGTTGATTGTTCCCCTTTTCCAGTTGAATTGTGGTTCGTAAGCTGCCAGCCATGGATACCCAAACAGTATGTCTTCTTTCCCAATGTTAGTGACCAGGAACCTCATTTCTTTGTCATTTCCATTTCCATTGACTCGGAGAATGACGTATTGAGTTATATGTCCGGCTTTGTTTGCCGTGTCATCGATGTTGTAGATTTGTTTGGGCGTGTCTAGCAACCATGTTTTTATTCCCATTCGTTGGAGGAAGCTTTCGCTCACAAAGTTATCTGTGGCTCCTGAGTCCACTAGTGCTTTTATGTCGGCCGTGTTGTAACGCGTGTGTAGTTGAACTGGAATTCGCATAGAACGGTAGCGTATAATGTACACAGAGTTACAACAAAGTGCCCTCACCCAGGCCGTCGGGTTCAGGCGTCTGGAAAATCCGTCCCCATCAATTTCTGTAGGATGAGGTCTTTGACATCGTCTCCTTCACTGGCTACTCCCCTCAGCCAATCTTCCGCTTTGTCTTCATCGGTCTTTGGCTTTTCTTCGGTTCTCCTGATCTGTTGGCGTTTGTTTCGTCGTGGTTGGTGACAGTCTCGGCTGATGTGCCCCATTTTGTCGCAGTTATAGCAGCGAGTCTGACTGAAGTCTGCTCGGTTTCTCTGCTGCCTTTGAAGGTACCCTCCTCTTGGTGGAAAGGGGGGTCGTGGATTGATGTCTTCTGCTCCCGCGAGTCTTCCCCTGACTCGGTCTGCGGACATGTCCATTGCATCGGGATGTGGTAGTGGAGCAAGCAGTTTTGCCAGCACTCCTGATTGGTTTCTGTTAGCGGATCCTTTGAACATGTCTAGGTTTCCGCGCACCGTCTGCATGTGGATCCACTTTTGTTGTTTCTTGAGAGCCGATGCTCTCCAATCTTCATACGTTCTGGGGTCGTCATGTTGGTACATTGCTTCATAAAGCGTCCTGGGCAGTCCTTTTATGAAGTATTTCAAGGTTTGCTCAGCATTGATGTCGTATCCTGCGTAGCGAACGAGTTGTTCGAACAACGCGATGTAATCGTCGATTTTGCCCTCCTTCATTCTGATTCCCGCGTCTAGTTGGGCTTGGGCTCTTTCTTTGCTGAGTACGTCGGCGAACTGTCGCCGAAAGGCTTGTAGAATGTTGTTCCACAGCCTGTTGTTGAATTGGCTGAGTCCTCTGGACACTTCCCTTACCAACCATTGATTGGCGGACATGACCCAGGCATTAACCAGGTCTCCTTGAACGTAGGTGAGGAATAACATAGCTTTCTGGTATTTATTCCTCATGGCCGTATGGCTTGCGTTGACTCCTGCATAAATTTCCCATTGGAGTATGAAACCTTCAACTTTTGACCTGTCCCCATTGAACAAGCTTGGGGGGTTTCCTATGAATTTGTCTGTGGTATTGCCACCTCCTTGAGGCATTCCTGGTGGTCCTCCGTGGGGCATTCCTGGCAGTCCTCCTCCTCCCATGGGTGGTCCTCCTCCTCCTATGGGTGGTCCTCCTCCTCCCATCAGAGGAGCTCCTTGATTTTGTTGTCTGTACGCCCTGTTGAGCTGTTCGAATGGTGGAGGGGGTGGTTCGTTATAATCGAAATCGAATCCTCCTGGCTGGTCTGGTTCGTCTGGACCCATGGCCCGTCGTGCCGCCTGTATGTCTTCTTGGTTCATGTTTACCACATGGCCCATCCTTTCGTCAATAACTAATGGGACTGGTTCTTCAATCTGTGTTTGAGTGGCCATTCTGATTGGGTCAGGGATATGTAACGTAGCTGTTTGAGTGATGATTTCCTCAACAGCAGGCTCTTCTTCTTGGATGTAGATGTTCTCTGGCTCGTCTTCTATTGACGGAGTGTGGACTCGTTCGCTCGTGTGGCTGGTGTCCGATCTTGCTGGTGTCCTATGTTGGAGCTCTGGGGATAGATGTTCAGGATGTGGTTCTTCTTCTGTCGTTCCATCAATTTGTCCTTGTTCTTCGATGTCTCGTGCTTCTGATAATAGAATATTGCAGTTGAGATCGTCGCCAGCTGGTCTGGCTGCTTCAAAATATTCTTGCGTTCAGTTCCACCTGAGTTCGACCCAACAGCACCTTTCGTGATGAAAGATGATAGGGTGAAATCATTGGCTTGTGGCCGCTTCGGCGTAGTATCCTGTGTTGAAGTGTTCTAACACTCCACTTCTTCTGTCATCTGGAATTGTCCTCCAACGGACTCGATTGATGACGTATCGTGCAGGGGCGTCTCTTTCCCTGGAGTTGACTCGATAGGGTTGGAAGTCCCAACCGTCTTTGGTTGTAATTGGCGCCACGGCGTGTGAAGGGAGCTTGACTCTAATGTTATGACTAACACAGCGTGGCCTGACTTAGGCCCTACACGCGATGACAAAGTAACGTGACTTAGCACTGCGTGGTCAACACACAAAGGTGTGACTTGCTTTAAGGATGCTTGAAAGCACCTTCCTAAGAGATGATGAGAACCGGGTGTGGAAGAGAACCCGACTAGATTCAAAGGTGTACAAGAGAGTCAAGCTGTCGACCACATCAGTCGACAGCCACCTTATATCGTATCTTGACTGTACGCCTTCGTCAGCGATACAGCCACTACTACTAATGCTTGGTAACGTCCACTAATGCTAACACCACAACTACTACTGTCATCAGTCATCGTACAGTAATCATCAGTCATCGTACAGTAAGAATATCAGTAATCAACATAGTATGCTTGAGTAAGATTCGGGAGCGACTCGTCATCCCGCTTACGAAGGTCAACGATAGCGAATCATGACAAATAGGGATTGCTCCAATTACAAGAATGTGCTTGCGGTCGAGGAGCTTCCAAAGGTGAGTCTGAGGTGTAATACCTGACTAGTATTACACGTGTCACTAACTATTATGTATCAGTTCCTGAGGACTATTCTACTTGGTATCTCATCGTTGGGTGGTGGTGATCCTGCAGGGAGGCGTGCATCTAAAGCTAGTCTCTGGGGGTTAAAGAAGACAATGCCAGGCATGATTTCCCTTGCAGCCACAGTCGTGTGTTCGTTTTCACTGCTGATAGCTCAACTAACTAATGTGATATAGCTCACGTTCATCTGTGGGCCTGATCAGACATTCTCTGACAAGTCCAAGGGCGTGAGTGGTGTTGATTGGGGTCAACACTTCCGCAGCTACAAGCGGATGATCTTAAAGTTTTCACCGGTGTATTACAAGGCCCTTCTGGCTTGGTATGACAGCCAGATTTTCCACACGTCCTCCACCACCTCGGCATTTCTGGATTTGCCACCCGTAGTTCGGAAAGATGTCGACGATGTCGACGACCTCATCCAGCGCATGAATAACACTGACATTGTTCAGATAGGAACACTGTCTAACAGTCCCTCTCTCTCCCCTTCAACGTCCCATGGCAGCATATCCACAACTATGGCTCCCAACTGTCCATCTCCCACACCTGCATTTGGCAGCTCTGCAGCTCCTGTGGCTGTGGCTCCCCACGATGTGTCTCCCATCTCTTCGCCATGCGGGAACGTTGCTTCAGATTCCGAGTCAGTTGGGGCTGTGGAAAACAATCCCCAATGTGAGCCCATTCCTGTGCCAGTGGTGGAGCAGGAGGTCCATGAAGGGATTGATGTAGGCGTCATCCAAGGTAACAGGCGGGCCACCAGAGGGACAACTGTAACGGCAAATTACATTGCACGGAGTACTAGGAATACGATTCAGAGGAGCAAGGGTAAAAATTGATACCAATAGATATTACCTTCATTTTGTTTCGAAAATATGATTTGACTTGTGTTCGTTTCAAAGGTGAATGTCACAACTGTGTGTTTAATTGCACTTGGCTTCCAAACTCACGTTGTGTGCTATGAGTCGCTGCCTTACTCTCTATAGGAGAGTTATCTGTATAGCTACTGTCGGCCACTTGGCATAATGGTGCATTTTGCCAATGACAATGATTATGTAAGTACTTATAATGAGGTCCTGTGTTCGAATCCGTGCTAATGCAGATTATAATAGCTCAGCCCAGTGACCACATGAGTAATGAGATAAGAATGTAATCATGATCCGACAATCTGGGATGGCAATGATACCTAAGTGAATAAAACTGATGATCTATGATTAGATATGAGATGATAAGAGTTAAGGAGTACTTGTAATGTCGAACGGACCATCTAATCAAAGTAATTGACAGTACCACAGATAATCTAATTATCTTTGTGGTTGCATGCGCCATTCTTACCAAGATTATTTCAGCCATCAAAATTCTCGTTATCAAGATGTTGTAAGCGGCATCCTAATGGGAATTATAATAAGGATTATCATGATTTAACCACTAATCATTATCATGATAATCCTCACGCTGAATTAGATCAAATTTTATTATCATAATCTATTCTAAGGTGCCTTCCCAATTTTGCGACAGTCATTGTCCCTTGAGACCCTCATTTGACACAGGACCTTCGCAAGTGGCGTTCCATAAAGCAGTTTGAATGTACTGATCTGTACACCATGACACGCTTGCTCGCATCGTGTCACTCCTGAAGGCCTGATGCGACATGAAGATCATGTCGGCCGCCTGAACGATCACTATCAGTGCCTTTATGGAACCGTCGGTGTACGATTACGGTCAGATTACGAGAATTAGCCGTCCTGCTTATGCAGGTGTCGCACGCCTGGAGTCTTCATAGATCGGAAGTGAGAAATACCATCGAAATGCATACAAGCTGTAGAGGCTGTTCCACACAGCTTACACAGTATGAAATCGTGACGTGTTTGCGACACGCCTGACATCGAGTCAATGTATATAGAGCGGCGTGGTAGGGGAAAAATCGAAGTGGCTTTCACTCGAGTTCAGCAAGTCCTCATGGAGGTGGTTGTACGGAGCTGGTGAAACTTTTGGGTCAGTTCAGTAGTGTTTGTCTCCGAGTTACCCACCATCAATATCAAGCCTGATCGACAAGTCCTCAAGCCGAGTTACGAGCATAGTTATATCATGTCGAGTGAGATCAGCATCTGACGCCACAGAAGTCTTTGCAGAAATGTATTTGTCTTCCTTTGTTTCGATATCTCCGCGCACCTACTGTGATTTCAACTCATGAGCTGCGTTCCCACTCCCATCCCTTCGTAGCCCACTCCGGCATCTCCGTCTCAAACACCCCAAGGCTAGTAGTATATCGCAGCGCGTGGAGAAAGATGTAGAGTCGCTCAGGCGGCGGATCCGGATGCAGCGGCAAGTAGCACTCATTGCAGTACAGCGCACCGTCGTTCTCTTCCTGCACCGCGATCTGCGCGGCTGCTTGTTTCGCGCGCCCGTTCTCGGTCGGCGCGTCCGGGGGAGGCGCGACTCGCAGGAGCGGGTTCTCCTCGGGCGTAGAGGCGGGAGCAAGAATTGCGAGAGCCTCCTCTTCTGTGAGCGGCGCGGACTGCGACTGTTGAGGCTCGTCCGGGGGCGTATCAGCCCACGCAGGCCCGCCCCGTTTCCGCCGGTTTTGAGGAGGCAGCTTCTGTGTGGGCATGCCCGTCGGATGTAGCCGGCCTTTTGCCTTGAAGACGACATCGCGCCATCGGGACCAGTCCTCGTCCTCGTCCTTGTCGTCCCAGGGGCAGAGTATGATCGATACCAAATAAGGACCGACGGGGCAAGGAACTTACCTTCATGTTGCGCAGACGGGTTATAACGCCCACGGCCTCCGCGGACAGCGGAACTGGTGAGCCCATGCCAATATCTTTGCCAGTTTCGCGGGGCAGAAGTTGCGGCGAAGGCACTACCGGCGTCTCGGGCCCAGGAGAGGACTCAGGAGCGACGCGCGCTGAATCTGCAGTATCTGTTCCGAGCAAATGCACAGGCGCGACTGGTGGCGCACGATCGTCTGATGGCGTCGTGTCGACTCCCCCTTTTCCAAGGTTCGATCCCTGCATGCGGGTAAGGTCGGGAGAGTTCGGATATGAATGAAAAACGCGCCCAAATCTTTGTCTCTGAATAAACCGGATCATTCGCAATTGGATATCCGAGGTACTGGAGGTGTACGCGAATTTGGTGAGCTGCAGAGACTATCAATCGGATGCAGACACCGAGATAGGACGGACAACATACAACGACCTGTTAGAGGGCGACCTGCACGTGGTTTCCTCCATCATTCTCCTGCTAAAAACCAAAATACAATTACACACAGTGGAGTACGCTCGTTTTCGTGTTTTTGTCATAATGCAAACGTGTAAATATAGTTTTTGCGGGCTTCGTATGGATATCTGTCAGAGGAGAGCTTCTAGTGGCAATGCATGCGTACCTTTCCTTCAGGATGCACGATATTCAATCCCATCTGGCGGTCGACAGTGAGCAGAGGTTGGTCCACGACAACCTCTTCCGCCGGAAACTCGCCTGAGCAGCGCGCTATGTATTCTTTCTTGACCTCGCCTTGCACGAACTCCTGCGAGAGTGCATGTGCTCTGGATGAGGACAGGCCGATGATCATCAAGCCGGAGGTGAGGCGATCAAGTCGATTAACAGCTGAGACGAGAAATCAGTACGCAATCTGGACAGGGGGAGCAGGTACCGCCTTACTGTATGCTTTTTGGTACCCAAACTCTCGCTGAAGGAT
Organism: Lactarius quietus; assembly: GCA_015025155.1. Taxonomy (NCBI): domain Eukaryota; kingdom Fungi; phylum Basidiomycota; class Agaricomycetes; order Russulales; family Russulaceae; genus Lactarius; species Lactarius quietus. The sequence continues at coordinate 146,060 of WITN01000129.1, forward strand.
CTCTACAAGGGAGAGATAAAAATAGCGACCGGTGGCGTGGACGGGCTGGGGCGCGTGTTGGGTCAGCGGAACAAGACAATAGGTGACGCACGCACGATGCTGCCCGGTTTGTCTATCACGATGAATTCGCTCTCCAGGTCCTCGTGCAGGATCTTGACAGGTCGAGAGGTGACTGGAGGCTCGTGGCGATGCACGATGTTTTCGATCCGGTCCCCGTTACGGACGATGGTGTCGGGTTTGGCAATTTTGCCGTTGATAGTGGTGACGCCGGATTCGAGTGCGTATCTCTGCGTGAGACGAGAGTGCCCGCCAAAACCTCCCTTCAGTACAAGCCGGAAAAGTGAGCACGGTAAAATGGGAGTCACACATAGTACTCTATTGAGCGGTCACGAAATTCGGTGGAAACGATTTCGAGTATCTCCCGGTTGAGCCAACGACCCTTGGCCATGGTCGTATATGGGTACCAGTACGGCGAGATTTTGCGTAAGCCAGGCCGCGCTGGCGCTGGTGCAGGTGCAGGTGCAGGGACGGCATCCGGCGCCATGGCTGCGAGAAGCATGCGACGAAAGACGTGCCTGAATTGATCTGCAGGCGATACGAGGATGAGTGGAAGATGAACCTTGTTTGTGTGGAAGGGAAAAACAGGTAACGAGGATTCCAACTTGGTGGCCGTACCAGCGGTCAGAGAAGCCAGATGACGCAACTTATATCCCACCATAAACGATCATAGGCCGGACTGTCTTGCGGCAATGACACACTGGCAGTATTTCAGAGAAGGATCGAGTCACGGTACCGAGTCTTGCACAGGCGGTTGAGTATTAAGTGTTAGTTAAACCTCGGACCGCCGGGACCGATCACACGGGTCCATCCGTAAAATAGGCGCTGAGTCGCACTACGATATACACATTGTTCAACTACTGTAGAACCCAGGATATAATCCAAAGACAAAAAATGAACATATAAAAACTCGAGCGATGGTTCTTCTCCAATCTGATCATCACTGCCTACGCCTAGTCTGGAGAAGGATTACAAGCACTCGCATCAAGCCGCCATGTTAGCTGTCATGATAAGCTCCCTCGCGCGACTGTCTCGAGGTAGGACAGTGCATTTGAAGCCCAACGGGCGGCTAAATATAGGTGTGCATCAGCAGTAGAAGGTGCGCCCTAGTCAAAGCTAATCCTCTAGTCCGTACCTCGAGAGAGCACCACTGTCTCTAAGCTCAACAGGAAGTTCGTTCCCGTGCTCATCTCTGGGAGGGCTCACATCGAAAACGGCAAGGACACATGAGAACGCTATGAATAAGCTAGAGTCGACAAAGTGGCGAGCAGGGCACAGTCGCCGACCAAAGCCATATGCCGATATTATTAAGGGGTCATCGCGGAAGCTTCCATCGGAAGCAAGGAAACGTTCGGGTTTGAAGGAGGAAGGTTCTGGGTAAGTAATGGGGTCGTGAAGCATGCCCCTTTCCGGCGAAGGTCATCCGAGAAAGCAGGTAGGAAGATCTGCTGCGCTTACCACGCGTTCGCGATCACGATCGAACCTATGTTTGTGGCTTCAGCGTCCTGATGCCTTCCCAGTGGAAGTGATGACAGAACAACAAACCCTTAGGGATAAAATAACCCTCGTAAACGTCGTCTTCGGACGTCGCATGAGGCACGCCTGGAGATATCTATTCGCGTCAATATTTTCACAAAAAGAGCGACCACCCACCGACGGGCGTAGCCATGCTCCACCTCAACACCTCTTTGTACAACGCATCAATATACGAGAGACGTGGGCGATCATTGAAATCGGGGAGGCGTACACCTCCTGTGACTGAATCAATTTTTTTCTGGGCTCGTTTCTGAACTTCCGGGTATAAGACCAGAATTCGGAAGAACGCGAGTATGGTTAGCGCTGTCTGAGTGGGAGGTTAACATCATAAAGTTAGAAATTTCATGTATTTCTCTCACAGAGTCGCAACCAGCTTCCACGAAAAGTCACGAATTCAGTACCGATAAATAAGGGTGGAAAAGTATTAGTCGCTCACCAGCGTACATCGACCCAAGTACTCCAGCCAACACATCCTCTGCGCCTTTTCTCTCCTCAACAGGCATTTTCTCGATTTCCAGCAGGTTTTCGAGCGCCAAGGATGAGCATGCAGTGCCGTTTTTCTGTACGATTAGCGAGGCAGTCGTCACTTAGAGATACACTTTTGGCTCGCACAAACTTAAGACGCACGAGTCCGTCCTTGACAAACTGCATAGGGTAGTGTAGAACGTCCTGTCCGGCGTTGTAGCCCGCCCGCGCAGCGGGTTTGTAGCTTAACCACGGCACCCACGCCGGAATATGTTTAACTAGAATTCATAATTGAGTCTGTCCTTCAGGTCAAGTGGAATCTCTGTGACTCACGGAGTGGTACCTCGTTGACGAGGACAGTGCCAGGCATGACCGTACTTCCAAGTTCGGCCATCTTCCGCGCTACGACGAGCAAGTGGTCATCGTAACCTTTCACATCATATCCATACACCAGCGACATCAACAGTTTCGCTTGATACCTTCACGCACAAATATAATGAAAGCCATGGTAAGAGATGACGGTCACTCACAACCCAATTTGTTGGTGGAAGGACTCGGAGTCAGACAAGAGCTGATAGAGGAAATCGTATGTTTTTGCGAGCTGCATCGGACGGTACTGCATCACTGCGCCCGCTCGGAGACTGCGATCAAGTATCTTGCGCCCCTCCCGCCAATAATCACCACAGGGAGTGGTTGGATGAAACCATTCCCACTCCATCCTAATGTATTGTTAGTTGCACGAACAAGAAAAGACGGTGAGCGCATACATTTGGTAAAATGGCGTCAGATGGCGATCAGAGTAGATATGTCCACGTTTCTCGAGCAAGTCCTTGGCCGCCTTCGGGGAGTTGATAATGACTATTACCTGACTGAGCATTCTGACGGACATGATTTCGCCTGTGGGCTCCCGAAATTAGTCCAGAGCGGAATGGGAACCGAAATGACCCACCATATTTCTGACCCCACTTAGTGAAAGTGAGCCAAACGAAGTTCTTCGGAAAGGTCAGGAAGTGGCCGACTAGTGGTAACCCCCGCGGTCCCGGGGGATATGGGAGTTGGCCACTTCTGCGTCGGCGACCGAGGGTAATAACAAGGGCTACGAATACTACAGCCACGAAAACATCTGAAGGCGTTATCTTGGACAAATACATGTGCTGCCGCAATGTTGGGGGGATAAAAACTTGTACCGCAGCGGATCATCAGTCGCCTCGCGACTTTTATAGGGGTAGATCGGAGTGACTCTAAATAGGAATATTCGCCTTCAGATCAGCAAAGCGCTTTGGGACATCGAGCAAAAACTGATTTAGTCTATCAAGAGTGTCACTTGACCCAAGTTACAACCATTGTCGGTCAAATGAAATGGCAAGAGCGAAAGAGTGACTCAGAGTGATACTGTAAAGGACTTATAAAGAATGGTGTTCCCATAATTGGGATTTGTGACCACGTGATATTGCGTGCGCTGTTCATGTCAACCACAGCCGACAGTGACACCAACTTGGAGTTGAAGTTTATAGGCTTCAGCCCTGCTTCAAGGAAATATCCTCTAACGTAACAGCTAATGAGTGGCAGTGGGGAAATATCTACGAATGCAAACTTAAAATTTCTGAACTGCAGACAGCACGCCCCTTTCTCAGCGTCAGGCTTTGAACCAATATTTGCCTACCCTTTTCTGACTGATGCCCAGAACTTGAAGCTTGAAGTACGAAATCCGAATGATTCACAACTGGTATCGTGTTATGCATTATCCGTAATGAAATAAATGTCCACGGGAATAATTTATGAAGTAATTTAGGAGTCGTAGCCCATCGTAATCAAGTCCCGATGGGTCCGTTTGTTCGTAATGTATATTATCATATCGTATGAAAGTCCTTCAAGGTGTATGTGAGAAGTCAAAATCAACAGGTCTGCCAGCGAACAGCGGCGATGCGTGGAACCAGCACCAATCGACTGGCCTTGCCCATGGTTACGTACAACGTCTACCAGTGGAGCAGGAGGCGTGGCGAGTAACTCGCTTGACTTGTCTGAGCTTGAGTCGAAAGCAGATGTGGACGAGCCAGAAGAGTAGCGCGATGCTGATGACGATCCCAAGCTGCAAGTCTCGAAGGAATCGGTTCCGGAGGATGTCTCCGACGAGCGACGTGACGATGGCGCGGCGGCTCCGCGCGCGCGCATCTTGCGCATCATCTGCTTCTCCATGCGTTCTGCCCATCCACAGCCCGCAGCTTCTACGCCGGTGAGGAAAAATGTGTCCACTGCAAGCACCTCAGTGCGGATGGCAGCGAGCGATGGCCGACGCTCTGGGTTGGTGGAAAAGATTTTGCGGAGGTAGTGATGGGAAAGTTCGGTTCCGAACCGCGGTCCGAACCCGGACCGGACCGAACTGAACCCTAATTTGGGTTCGGGGTTCGGGTGTTTGACCCGGACCAAACCGGCGGTTCCGTTCGGGGTTCGGCCAGCCCTTCCATTTTGTTGAACGCGTTCGAACGGCGTTCGAACCGAACCCTTAGTATTTAGGGCAAAAGCAAGAGTTCCGAACATTTACTGTATCCCAAAAAAAGGACTAACAATATGCAGCGCGAGGGGCAGATTGAAATTGTTCCGTGACATGCGAGTGTGGCTGCGTGGGACGTTTTGTGCCGCGTGGAGTTTTTTCGCGGTGTGTGTGTCTGAGTCGTCTAAGTCCTTGCAGGCCGTGATGGCTATAACTTGGCTATATCATCCCTACCGCCCACGCACCCTCTCGTTCTGCCTCCCTTCTCCGTCCAAGGCCCCGTCCTACGTCGCTTATCGTCTTCTTGCTCCTTGTCTCGCCTAACTCTCGCCTCAACTGTCTGCATCTGCCCATCCCGGTCCTTACACCCTTCCCAAACGAAGATTTGCTAAAGTTTATCCCTGCCGCATCCGTTATGGAGATGGGCTCTGTGAAATTGCTCGACACTCGCACAGCACTCGCGTCTCCCCTCGCGCTGCGCTTATTCGGAATGAAGGCGTCAAGGCCGTGTTCTACGGGCTCGACTTCGTCACGGTCTCTATTCTCATAGATTTTTTTCTCGTCTGGACAGCCACAATTCTGCTCCGAGGAAGACAGGGAGAACGCAAGCCCGCAGGACACGCGAATTAAACCCTCCCGGTCCTCTCTCCCTATCCACCCACCCTCAGCTCCGGGACTCGCGTGCATTATGATTTCGCTGGTCCATGGCGTATCATTAGACAAGTACGAATTCTATTTTAAAATTTTCATCCCTTTACTCACCACTTGCCTCTCTCCCTCTCCTCTTTCTTACCCACCTTTCTTGGTCCTCGCCTTGGTCCGTAACCCCGTCCGTCCTGGCCCTTCGCCCCTCCTCTCGCCCTCCTCTCGCTCGCCCCTTCCCGGTCCTCCCACCCTGCGGCTCCCTCTCCTCACGCTCGCCCTCCTTGGTCCTGCCGCATCACCCTTCCCACTCTCATGCCCTCCTTTCCGTCTTGTCGCCTCGCCGCCCATCGCCGCCCTCTCGCCCACCCTCATCGCCCCTCTCCTCTCACCTCGCGCGTACCCACGGGTGGCGCTCCATGTCGGGATCGCCCGTCCCATTCGTAGTCGAGGCGCACGTTGGGTAACGGAATGTGCCCTAAGTCGGGCGCGCAGTCCTGTGTGACCGTCGGCGTTGGGAATGCGCGCCACGCGGTCAGCATGAGTACCGTGTGGCCGTCTCTGATGTTGGACGAGAGTGTGAGGGCGTGAGGCCCGCCGCTGCTGGTGGGGGACGGTAGTGTGGCGACGGGTCGAGAGAGATGCGTGGCGAGGAAGGGACATGGTGCGTGCAGAGAACGCGGGGAAGAACACGGGGAGGCAGTGCTCGAGGCAGAGTATCTCGAGCACAGGCATGTGCGAGAGAAGCTCGAGGAGCTGCTCGCGCGTCGGCACGACAGACGCTGCGCGGGATGCATGGCGCGGGATGCGTGCGCGCCGATGGAAAACGCAACGAGCTGCGTGAGCGGGTGTGAGCTTGGTGCCCAGCTTCCGAGGATGGCTTCCTCGAGGTAGACGCGGCGGATGCGCGAATAGCCGCTCGTCTTGACCCCGATGACCCCTGACTTTCTCTGCCGCCTTGCTCTCGTCTCCCCCTTCCAACTCTCCCCATGCCCACTCTTCTCGGTTATCGTGTCTCGCTCTTCCCGGTCCTCAATGTCCCGCTAGTCCCGCCTTTCCCTGCCATTCCTGCACTCTCTCTTTGGGTTGGCACACGACACGAATGCACACGAAGGTGCACATCGATGTTAACTTAAAGGGAGTGTGAGGACAACGGTGACGATGGTTATTTGTGGGAGGAGCGCAGACCTGACGGCGTGCGGGGTCGTTCTAAGGCTTCCGCCGCCTTCCTGATCTCGCTCTGACACAGCCTTGACTAGTATACCTACATGTATAACGTAGAGTAGAAACCTGAATACATTTTTTCTGAATTATACCCCAGAGGGGCGTGTTAAACTTGTAAAACGAATGGAGTCGAGAACGCCGGAGCGAGGGAGCAGCTAGACAGGGGGGGAGCACACTGGGGGATGAGGAAAGTACAACTGGATACTTTATTCGAAAGTTACAAGGCAGTTTTTATACAATATATCTACATTCTGGAAAGAAACAGATTCAAAGTGTGGTACAGTAAACAAAATAACACGAAACGCTATAGGAATTTAGGAGCTAGTATAGGAATGAAGGGGGTGTACAATATACCCCCTAATCAAATCTCGGGTTGGTCGGATTTGTTACGCTTGCTCCGAAATGGCCGATACTTCGGAAATAACAACAGGGCGTATGCTACGCCTTCTTGTGGTACACTTCTGGGAAACTCTGCACCATTGGCGTGATTACGTAATCAGGCTACTCATATTTCCTTGTTAGCGTCCGGTTCGGGCGTTCGAACCCGAACTGGACCGGACCGGACCGAAAGTTGCCCGAACCGCGGTTCGGGTTCGGGGTTCAGGCAAAGACCCCGAACCAAACCCTCGGTCCAGTCCGGGGTTTGGGCAAAGTTGGCTCTGAACCGGACTGAACCTAGCTTTCCCATCACTATGTGGAGGAGCAGGTACGCGGCGTGGGAGACGGGCAGCATGTCGAACAGAGCGGTGCGGTCCATCAAGTAGGCACTGTAGTTGTTGTCCTCTGGTACAGCCAGCGACCAGGGTCGGATGTTACCAATCATCTCGGCGAGGATGCAGCCGAGTGCCCAAACGTCTCCGTGGGCAGTAGAGTAGGGACCGTGATCCGGCACCAGTGACTCTGGAATAGGGTTAACGTATGGAGGGAGGAAACGCAGAGGGATAGATACCTGGACTCATGAAACACCGGGTTCCAGAAGAAGACACCGTCATCTTGCTGGTTGTAGCAAGCCCAAAGTCGGCAATGAAGGCATCGATGTCTCCGCTTTGTGCTGACACGAGAATATTCTCCGGCTTAAGGTCCCGGTGATAGACGCCGTGGTTGTGGCAGTACTCGAGTGCGTCGATGATTTGGATGAAGACGCGCTTGATGAGTTCATCCTCGCGGAAGAACGCAGCCTTCCTTATGACCGAGTAAAGGTCGCCGGTGCAAAGATCGTATACGAAGAAGGCGTAAGGGCCCTCCAGAATCTCGCGATGGAAGGTGAGCACGTTGGAGTGGCACATAATGATTGGCCATTACTTCCATCATTCATGGGTCAGCTGACGGTAATATTCCCTCATCACTCATGGACCAACCAATGTTGGCTGACGCGCAAGATTCTTACCTAATTCATGGGCCAACCAACGTCCGGTGGGTTTCCAGAAAAAGAGCTGATCCGAAACCTGGAGCAGATGTGTCACGGTTCGACATGTTGCGGACTGACAATCATCATCATTACGAGGTCTCGGAGTTCGGGACGCTTACTATTTGGTTATGACTACGATAGTAAGCTGTTATTAGTCATGGACACTTACGCGTCGCCGGTGTTTGGATTTGCCGGTGTTTCAGGTATTTGTAGGAGAGATAGTGACTCATTCCTAGGATAGTTGTACTAGGGTTCAGTATTCCAAGCTGCGCTTTAAAGCCAGTGAGTAACTGTATATAAGTCGTATAGTGAAGACCAAGGCTCTCTAGCTTGGTCTTCTTGAATCATCACCGCTCGTCTATCTTTCTTCTTTCCAATCAGTCGATTGAAGCTTGTCCTTCGGGGTACCCTAGTGTCAACCAAGTGACCTAGTGGCTGTGCAACTAAGCTAAGTTGCCCGTGACTATCAAGATTCATCCATACGCTCGAGCATCACGCTGCAGATCGGTTCAAGTCGAACCAGTGTTAGGTGATAACGCTACATTAAGACCAAGCTTCAAAGTGGCATCATCAGAAACTACAAGAGAACGTTGTCACAACTGTGACGACTTTTGGTTTCAACACAGAGGGGCTGACAACGTACCACAAAGATTTCGCAAGAATACAGAATACCGGTATAGTAGCACTACAGGTACTACCAGATATCACGCCAAGAGTCGAGAAGACAACCGAACCGTTGCAGTTGAGTTTGTCTATGATCAATACGTTTGGGTAGAAATTCGCTGGTTTGAACCACAGGACGGAAACGGAGAGTGGGAAGGTTTCCGAACAGCCTTAGAAGATCTAGGCTGTGATATCTACATCAACGAACTCACACAAGAGGAACTACAAGAGTTGGAAAACACACACACAACCGGCAAACCAGCATCCACTACACCACCCCCATCACCAAGTACTAAGAGTAATGCATCTCTTGGAGCGAGATCATCCTCTCCATCACAACAAGGAGTCAATTTAGCAATCGCTACAGAAACATTACGCCTAGGAGCAATGGCAACCCTCACCTCTCATGTTCAAACTCAGGCGGCTACGGAAAGTTCATCCGCACAACCAATTTACTCGCTCACTACTTCACCAATAGCACCGACCGTCACGGCATTTTGAGCACTTACAGATCCTCAAAATCAAGCACCTCCTGTAATGTTTCTACCAAACGTTGTTCCGACTTGGAACTCTTGATGGCCTTGAACCAATAACAGACCGACAGCAGTTGAATAACTAAGGTCAAACACGAAAGACGAACCAAAGGGCAATGGCTTCGCCTTATACTGGAAGGATACAACAGGGATCTTCAAGAGATGAGAGGACAGACCACACAAGGATCAACAAGATGAGAGGAACAGGCAAACTAGCCAACATGTTACGTCCCAGGTCATGGTATGTATCTGACCTAACCCATAAGTCATGGGACGTACAGGCACGTGGTTGCATGACGTCGTGGTTCCGCTTACATGGTTTACTATGTGGATTACTGATACTAGTACGATACGATGACTGAGGTTTGTTGTACGATTACCAAGGGTCGTAGTAGTTGTGGCGTTTGGCTTAGTGGACGATTACCTAGCAGACGTGGCTTAGTGGACGATTACCAGCAGCTTAGTAGTAGTGGCGATCTCGCTGACGAAGGCGGATCGCGCAGATAGGTTATAAGGAAGCTATCGACTGTTGTGGTCGATAGCTTGGATTTCTTGTACAACTCTCATCTTGTTATCTAAAGCCGATTTCTCTCTATCTCTCATCCTTCGGGGTCGCGTATTCAGAAGCAAGTTCAAAGTACTACCTCCGCCTTCGCGCGTTGAGACGTCACTCAGCCTTAGTGCTTGAGTATAACCGCTGCTAAGTCACCGCGTTCACCTTACGTTGCCTAAGTCAGGCTCACGTGCGGATCGCACGTAACATTAAATCCAAGCTCTACTCAAAAACGAACGCCGTGGCAACTCTCAATACTAAAGACGGCTGGGACTTTGTGCCCTATCGCATCGACTCAAGACAAAGAGACGCACCCACTCGATACATTGTAGGACGAGTGAGGTGGCGACACGTACCAGACACCAGAAGATCCGACGAGAACAACACAGGATATTACGCAGAAGCAGCCACATCGCAACGCTTCCACCCAGTAGTATTCAACAAAGAGCGCTGTTGCTGGGTCGAGCTTAGGTGGAGCAACACTAATAGTTATTTTGAAGCAACACGACCAGCTGCAGACGACCTAAACATCAACATACCATTGGTCGACGCACGACCAATCAGTCAACAAGGGCCCATAGACGGCCAAGAAGAAGGAGAACAACCAAACCTCGATACGGAGCCACCTAGAACAGAGTTCCAACTACGAACAGTTACCCCAACCCCGTCAAGCCACACTAGCGAAAGATCGCCAACTCCGCAAAGCAAGGGCGAACCTACGGAAGCCGTCGCACAGTCACCAGAAGTAGACGCACTAGCCGCGCAAACAGCTGAGTTACATATTCCCGAACCTATCAGGGGAATGCCATACAGTTACATGGCTACTCAAACAGAAGTTTCACCACCCCGACTCGTTATTAACGAGCAAACGGGTCATGTCCAACAACTACAGCCAGAAGATATGGAAGCCGTCAATCGAGCTATGGGACCAGATGTCCCTGATGCGCCAAGCGAACCTGAAAGAACAAACATGTTCTACGAATTCAGGCTCAACCGCAACCGAGTACTGTCACCAGACAATAGGCCCTTCCCGCCATTAAGAGGACCCCCGGGAAGAGGACCACCGGGAGGAGGACCACCGGGAGGAGGACCACCAGGAGGACACAGGAGGAGGACCACCAGGAGGAGGACCACCAGGAGGAGGACCACCCCTCGCAGGACCTGCGGTAGCCATGCAAGGAGGAAATGACAAATTCATCGGTAACCCACCACCCACATTCACAGGACAAAGGTCACAAGCCGAAGCCTTCATCCTCCAATGGGAGGTCTACGCAGGGGTCAATGCGAACCACTCGGCCATGATAAACAAGTACCAAAAAGCTATGTTATTCCTAACATACATTCAGGGAAATGCGGTTAACCAATGGGTTAT